>JADBJO010023669.1:0-7500 GCA_016801955.1 Conus betulinus | reverse complement strand
AGAGAGAGGAGTGGCAGTTAGAAAGAATTAAGAGAGGAAGATACAGGGAGAGAGACAGAGAGAAGGATAATACAGAGGGAGAGAAAGGGGGGGGGATAGAAAAAGAGAGAGAGAGAGAGACAGAGAGAGAGAGGAGGAGAGAGAGGAGAGATGAGAGAGAGAGAGAGGTACAGGACACTGGAGAAAGAGGGGGGGAGATAGAGATAGAGAGAGAGGAAGGAGGGTACAGAAGGTGGGGAAGACACCACACACCACACACCACACACACACACACAGAGAAGAGAGAGAGAGAGAGAGAGAGAGAGAGAGAGAGAGAGAAGGAGAGAGAGAGAGAGAGAGAGAGAGAGAGAGAGAGGAGACAGAGAGAGAGAGAGGTGGAGATAGAGAGTGAGAGACATGAAGGAGGGGTAAAGAGAGAGAGGGAAGGGAGATACAGAGAGAGAGAGAGAGAGAGAGAAGATACTCAGAGAGACAGAGAGGGGGAGATACATACAGAAGAGACAGAGAGAGGATACAGAGAGAGAGAGGGAGGAGAGAGAGAGAGAGAGGAGGAGACGAGAGAGAGAGAGAGAGAGAGATGAGATTACAGAGCAAGAGAGAGAGATAGCGGGGAGATAGAGAGAGAGAGAGAGAGGAGATACAGAAAGAGGAGGGGGTAGAGAGGGAAGGATATAGAGTATTATATATATATATATATATATAGAATATATACAGAGACAGAGGTTTAGGGAGAGAGAGGGGGGAGGGAGACAGTGAGAAAGGGGTATAGAGAGAGAGGGAGGACATACACAAAGCTAGAGAGAGAGAGAGAGAGTGAGAGAGAGAGTTGTAGAGAAAGAGAAGTAATGAAACCAAAGCACTGATTGGAGTATGGAAAAGACGACCTGTCAGTTCTCACATTGGCCAGTTTGTCTTTTTTTTTTGGTCCTTTTAGGAGCCAAATGATAAGAACATTTCCAAATCCAGATACCAAAAAGATAACTAGTCTCAGTTCTTACCAGATTGTTTTGAAGCCTTGAAGACCAGCACAGTGAAGGGAACTGAGTTGATTCTGTGTGGAAATATCGGCACCGGGTTGAGCTACACGGGATTTCAGCCCCATATTATAGTAGAACTGAGAGTGGAGACGGGGGGGGGGGGGGGGGGGGGGGGGGGGGGAGGGGGGGGGGTGAAGTGAAGAAGGGACATCACTTTTATAGTGGCTATGTGTCGTGTGCAAAAGTTCATTTGCAGAGCAACATTCCGTGCAGGTACGTCCATTTTACCACCCCCACTCCCCTCCACTCAGAGTCCCTATCCCACAGCTATCACCTACCATTCCCCTAAGCAATTTATCTATCGCCATCTGTCAATCCTATGTACATCTGTTTCTGCCTGTCAGTGCTCTCTGTCTTCTGTCTCTCTCCACTCCTCACTCTGTCTCTCTCTCTCTCTCTCTCTCTCTTTCTTACACAGACATATGATTCCCCCCCCCCAACACCTCCCCATGACTAGTGTGCGCGTGTGCACACCCACACCACACACACAAACACACACACACACACACACAAACACACACACGCACACACACACACCACACACACACCAACACACACACCACACACACGCAGACGCGCGCGCGCGCGCACGCACGCACACATGCCAACACACGCACACACATACACACACATCTTTCTCACTCTCTCTTCCTCTCTCTCTCTCTCTCTCTCCACCCCCCAACCCCCAAAACTCTCTCTCTCTCTCTCTCTGGGTCTCTAAGCGTACACAGTAGCTGAGAGGTCACGGTTATTTAGCTCCTCCAGTTTTAAAGCGTTTATCTTTGGATCTGTGCAGTGTTGGACTCCAGACTCGTGCAGTGTATACCTCTACGACCATGCCGTGGTCTTTCACTTTCTTTTCATGCTGCGTGTGGTGGTTTCTCAGCTGGGCAAAATTCAAAGCTGCCATGCACCTGCTGTGTAAACGGTGCCACCCTAGGTTTGTTACTCTTTCTCCTTTATTTAGGACATTTGATTAATCAGTGTGGTGACGTTAAACTTAACTTAACAGTTGACCGCCTGCACCGGGCAGGACTGATGCAACATGCCAGACGCCTGACTGGCCAGTGCTGTTGGTGCTGCACGTCGTGACAGTGTGGAGACAGCAGCCCCTTATCAGACCCTCCTCTGAAGGCCAGGATGACAGCACTGAGTAACAAGTCTGATCAAATGTATGATGATATGAAAACAGATCAAGGATGCTTTCGCTATTTTTCAAATGTGAATTAAGTGACTTAAAACAAGAATTTTTTTTTGAAAAATAAAAAGGAATCTTTTAAAAGCTGAAAAATGAGAAACTGAACGAAAAGATTGAAAACTTTGGGCATGAAAAGGTGATGATCTTGAGGGCACATTAAAACGTGACAACATAATCATTCACAGAATCCCTCGTTCTGACAACGAATGTTGGCAAAAGTGGAGGAGCTTGTTCAGGTAGATCACAGACAGGATGGAGTTATCTGAAGACTTTCAGTTTGACCGACTTCATCCAGTTTAATTCTAAGCATGATTCCCCCAACAGTGCCCACTGTACCTTCTTCAAATAAAACGAACAAGAAAATCCTCCACATAAGATCTAAGTTGAAAGGTACCAGAATATTTGCGAGTGAAAATTATCCGTTGCGTGTGAGGAAGATCAGAAGAAGACTTGTGAATCGGAATTAGCAAAAAAAAAAAAAATCAGAGCAAGAAAGTGTCGTGATTTTATGATCATCTTGGTCATGGATGGGGAAAAAGTTTGGCTCAATGGCAATCGCAGGCTTGTTCTGGTGAAATAGCAGTCAGGCCGGCCTGTTGCAAAAAATTATCAGATTCAGCCAATAATGCAATATAGTGCCAAAATTTGGAGTTTTAAAAAAATGTTTGAATTGAAATGGTACATTTATTTAATTGAAAAAGTTTTCAAATGTTGAAATGTTGACATTCGAACTCCTAATAAGATTGTGTACTGTGGAACTCAGATGGCACCCCAGTTTAGATAGATGTGTACATTAAATTTCTAAAATATTGGTTCCATCTAATTCGAATGGACGAGAACAATGCCATATTGCCATTAAAAGCATATAAATCACTATTTATCTGGACAAGAATGGTAAGAAAACTTGGGCTACAAATATTCGTCAGTTTTTTTTTCATGAAGATGGATTTGCTTTTGTAAGGTTTCAGGACTGATTGATTGTAAATGGCAGGATTGGCATAGCCACATGTATGATAGAGATAGATTTGCACTGTATTGACTCTTAAAAACGTCGTGTATGAAAGAAATTTACATTGATATGAAAATGAACCGTTACATAAGAACGCATTAACTGAATTTAGATTGGGTAATTATTGGTCGAAAAACATTGCTTGTCATCGCTTTAAGTATAGTCTCAAGAGGGAAAATGAGTTGGTTTAAAAATGCCGACTGTGACATCTGGCTAAAGAAGAGTTGAAATTTTGTTTCTTGTTTTGTTGTCCGACCATTGTAATTTTCAATTGACTTGCTAGTGTCATCACAGAAATGAAAATACTATTTCCAGTCTAGCACAATGTTGATATAAAAGAACGCGGGAATAGATAGACACTGTAATGTCATATAGCATGTGTTTACATAATGCTCATCATATTGTGCCACGATGGTTTTCTAACATGATATTTGAGCGACTGTAGTGGTATTACTTATGCAGGTGAGGTGAGGTGTGGTTTTGGGGGCTGGTGTCAAATATCAAGCTCGTGCCGAATGATTCTATGGAAATAAAAAATCAGGGATGGATTTTTTTGAGAAAACAAATGATGTCACAATTACCTTTCTTAACTTGCTTATGCATTGGTGTTTTAATTTTATTGTACCACCGGACTTAAAACCTCTTGCAGTGTATGATTTTCAAAGTAAAAAAAAAACCTCTAAGCATTCAAACTGAGTCAGCCTCTCAAAGTCTTTTGAGAGGTCCTTGGCGATGGTGGTGTTGCAAAAACGCTCCTGGAAGTGTTCAGCAGGTCCATGTGGGCTCAGTAGTTCTTTCTGCTGCTGCTCTTCTCCTGTGAGTTGCTTCCCTGTCTCTGTCTTTAATTGGTCAGTTTCTGGTCTGTCCCTGAATTCATTCTGCAGTTATGGCTCCTCGACATAGCATTTCTGTCAGTTTCTTGTTGGCGCTCATGCCAGTTCTTTTGCTTTCTTCAGCCCCTGTTTTGCTAATTGCCCAGCTTCTTGTTGCTAGAGGTCATCTTACATTAGTTGGTCTTGTCTGTTTTGATCTCTTTTTTTCTTTGTCCCCTGCTCTTGCATAGGCTGTCTGGCGGGACCCAGGGGGACCATTCTTGTGCTGGTGCTTACTGTGGCAAAGAACTTGCCTTTCCCTGGTCATGTTGATGTACTGCCATGCCTCCCCTTCCCCTATCTCCTTTCCACTTGTCCTTAGCCTGTACCGTACTCGTCTTTCCTCTTCGCAGTTCTTGCAGTACTTGAAACAGTGTTGCTGAAGAATGGTTTTTATTATTCTTGGATTTCGTTATTATCTTCATGAGAGGAGTGGTTGTGCTTGTGTCTTACCTGCATGTGCGTCAATCCATTTCTTCTTCAAATTCAATTTTAAGCCTGGTCACAACCAGAAATGTGTGGTCTGAATCCAGACTGAAGCCTTTCTCTGGCTCTTTCTTTCTTCTGGATCTTGGAATTTCTTGTTGATGAGCATTGAGAACTGTCAAGTCACAAACAGTAGCAAAGTGCACAATATGGGAAACATGGTCTGCATAGGAATACCACAACAAATCACTGTCTGCTGACTGAAGGCGAGCCCAATTTGCGTCTTCCAGCACTATTGCCTCAAAGAAGTGAAACAGGACTGGTATTGAGCATCAAATAGGCATTTTTGCATCTTAAATCAACGGCACATTGCACACCTTATCATGCCCAAAACTAATTGTCTTGTTCAACGGTTCAATGGGCACAGTCAAGGCTGTCCTCAACACCCCCCTATTTCAGTTGTGCGTTGGAAACAACCAAAGGAATGGGATTTTAAGCTATATCATTTTAGGCATTAACTATTTGCTTACAGAGAGTCACCTCAGGAAATCACTCAGGACATGTTAAGAGCCCAGCTCATTTGATTACTACCCCTATTTTCTCTTGGGACAGGCCCCCTTAACAGTTTTTTAGCGGTTTATTTTTTTTTCGAGGTACCAGTCATGAGAACGTTTTCATGCCAATAGTCTACAGCAATAGCGGTTTCCAAAAGGTAGAAAAGCTTGAACCAGGGGAGCTCAGCAACGTGCTGCCCGTTTGTCTTGACCCCAAGAAACAACAACAAAATTTCAAACACGCATGATGGAAAGGAGGAAAAAGGAAAAGCCACGGACCCCATTGAAGTGATCAGAGCAGTTGGAACCTGTGGGAATAATCACGGTTGCAATATATGCTGGAAGCAGTACAAATCAACGAACAAGGGGAAGGAAGTGAAGAAGCAATCACGCCGTTGTCATTGCAAAAAAAAGAAAAAGAAGAGAGTGTGATTGAGGTTTAATATATTACAAAGGCACTAGACCCCTCATTCCTCTCCATCAGACGGGTAAAGCATCCAAACTGAAAGTTTTGGGACCGGATTTAGATGCTGAAACAACACAATAAGCAACATTCCGCGCGTACCATATTGTGGAAGAAGAATAGCCCGCATCCGACATCTAACTGATACTGCTCAGGTATCAACAACAACACATAGCTAACATCTGGTGGTCTCTGAACATAACCCACGGATTCATCCCAGTCAGTGTGCATCAATTATCCACATAATCGCATTCACAGACAGTAGAACAATGAAAACCTGCTGCTCGTGAAAAGATTATTTGTTTGAAATGGGAGTTATAAGCAGACAAGTTCTCCCTATAATGCTCCAGATAGTTCTTGTCAAAGAAGGAAGACAGTTTCAGTCAGCCAGAGTTTGTTCTGTCAATGGTCAGCTGCACTGGTAACATGGTCTGCAAGTCATCTTTGGAGATTCTGATGATGGTTATGACAATGGCAGGAGTGCTTACTCTACAGAACGTTTTTTTTGTGACTCAGTAGGCTGGCACTAAGCGTATGGAAAACCAGCTACTAAGTAGTGTGAGGCCACCGATTAATGACTCTCCCACAAGACATTCTAAACAATAAACTCGTGTAGATACAAGAAAAGTTTGTATATATTATATAATATATATATTATAATAATATATATACATAATAATCTATATTTATATCTATACATACACATATCATCATATGATCCCATACATATGTAGATAGATAGATAGTATTGTATCACCCCCTATTTATACAATCTAAGACATAAGGGCAAGCTTTGTTTCTTAATTCAATACTTTCTTGCAGTCATTGCAACATTTGGAGGGACTACAAAACTTGCTGAAGGACTCATTTTTGAGAAGCATTTATTAATTCCACCATGGCCCCACTTCAAGTCACATAGGTCAGAATATCTACCCACTGCTGCAGAGATGAATGCGATATCTCCTCGTTTTTCTTAATCTCCCCTACTTTGTTCAATCTCAGGAGACAATCCTAGAGAGGGCGAGGCTGGGTTATTACTTGAATCCATTTCTTGCAGTCACTGCAACACACTAAGCTGATCTGTAAGTTGCTGGGACCAAGATTGCTGGTATACTTATCCTTGGAATTTTATTAGTTCATTGTCATTTAGGGTCCTTGCGGTTTTCATCTCAATGAACTGGCCAGGACTCACTTGGTCTGTATTGGAGGCTTCTTTTTTATCAGTTTTTACTTTACAAAAGAAAAGGTAGGCTTGTTTTGCTCTTTCGTGCATTTTGTTTTGCTTCTTAGGGGGCATCACATTGGAGTTTTTTTAAAAATCATAACAAAACATGACTATGGATTGTACCCAATCAGGGTTTATGAGTGCGAGCATCTTTCGCGTCTCGTAAAAAAGGCAGAGGGGTCAAGTTACCAGTTCCCGGTCACTGTGGGAAACAATCAGGTTGCGAATAACCGGTATTGAGGCCAGGAGTTACATGTTAGGCGTTTCGTCCTAATGGCGATTGTCTTCCCTTGGAGGGGACGACAAGCTTGCGAAGGATCAATTTGAGCAGGCATTTATTATTCCCCATTCACCACTAATTAGCACAGAATATGTAGGTAGGAGAAATCTACCATGCAGAAGCCGAAGGTTATCTACGGGCGGCTATTCTTCAAATCTAAGGAACTAAGAGCAAGCTTTGTTTTATCCATTCAATATTCTTGCAGTCATGCAACCACCTAGCTGCTCGTCTCTGTAAGTTGCTGGAACGGTGCTGGGTACTTATCTTGGAATTTATTAGTTAATTGTAAATTAGTCCCTGCCCGATGTCCATTTCCCAAACTGGCCCATCAGGACTGTGTCATGAGGGGTATCTTTGTATTGGTGTTCTGCTTTTGACAACGAAAATATGTAGCCTTGTTTTCGCCGTTCTTCATGAATTACTTTTGCTGCTTACA
>JADBJO010023668.1:0-10000 GCA_016801955.1 Conus betulinus | reverse complement strand
GGAGGAGGAGTATGTATGAAGAAAAGGAATAGTAGTGGATGCTGCAGCACAACGATAGTCGTGGTACCAGCAGCAGCAGCAGCAGCTGCAGTAATAGTAATAATAGTAGTAGGGGTGGAGGTGCTAGTGGTAGTGGTAGTAGTGATAGTGGTAGGAGAAGAGAAAGAAGTACGAGAGGGGTATGTCATTGATAAGAAGAGAAAGAATAGAATGAGAGTTTAAATGACTGTAAAAAAGTAGAGGAAGAAGTAATAGTAGCAGTGGTGGTACTGCTGATAGTAGTAGAAGTAGTAGTAGTGTGTGGTAGTAGTAGTAGTAGCAGCAGCAGCAGTAATATTGGAAGTAGTAGTAGAGGTAGAAGTAGTAGTAGTAGCAGCAGCAGCAGCAGCAGAAGTAGGAGGAGGAGGAGGAGGAGGAGGAGCAGTGGGTAGCAATGCTAGTAGTAGTAGTAATAGTAGTAGTAGTAATAGTAGTAGTAGTAGTAGTAGCAGCAGTAATATTGGAAGTAGTAGTAGAGGTAGAAGAAGTAGTAGTAGTAGCAGCAGCAGCAGCAGCAGAAGCAGTAGTAGTAGGAGGAGGAGGAGGAGGAGCAGTGGTAGTAGTAGTAGTAGTAGTAGTAGTAGTAGTAGTAGTAATAGTAGTAGTAGTAGTAGCAGCAGCAGCAGCAACAGCAGAAGTAATGGCAGTAATAGTAGTAGTAGTAGAAGGTAAGGTAAGGTAATGTTGCTTATGGCCCAGCCGACCGCAAAAGGCCATATCAGGGCTGTCACCGCGTTGAAGTCAGCTCACAAGTCATTCATTCACACAACCCTTTAAAAATACATCTTCTAAAAAACACGCCCGAAATTTCGTTAAAAAATCTTATCCACTGTAAAAATCTCAGACCAGCTGAAAAATGTTGATCGCCCTCAGAAATTCAAAGACCACATCGGGCAGAACATCTCTGAACAAGGTTTTTCATGGAGTCTGCTGTAAAATGTTTATGTCTCACGTCATGCAAGTCCCAACACTCTAAAAGAATGTGTTTCATTGTGAGTGGCACATGCCATGGAATGCACCACGGAGCTTCTTCAGTCTTTAAAAGGTACGAATGAGTAAAATACGAATGGCTGGTGTGCAGCCAGCATGAAACCGTTTCTTCTTTGCGACCTCCAGCGGTAGACGAGAGGAAATCTTTTAGGTATTCTGTTAGTAGTAGTAGTAGTAGTGGTAGTGGTAGTAGTAGTAGTAGTAGAAGAGAAGAAGAAGAAGAAGAAGAAGAGAAGAAGAGAAGAAGAAGAAGAAGAAGAAGAAGATGATGATGATGATGATGATGATGACGCCGACGACAATAAGATTATGATGATGATGATGATGATGATGATGATGATGATGTTGATGATGATGATAATGACGACGACGATGACAATGATGATGGTGGTGATGATGATTACGAAGAGCTTCATGTTGTTTATTCACATCCTGTCAGAGAGGCCCTATCTTGTTAGGGCTGGACCAGGAAAATGAGGACAGACAGATAAAAAGAAAAAAAAAAAAAAAAAAGAAGAGAGAAAGAAACACGTAAAAAAAGGAGAGATCGACAACAGTAAAAAAGAAGATATAAACGGCAACAGCAGGAGAAGCATCAACAACAACAACAACAACAACAACGACAAGAACAACAAACAAAACAGCAAGAACAACAACAACAACAAATGCTGTAACTGTATCAACAGCAAGAACAAGAACCGCACGGAAAAGTGAATATTCATCAATAACATCTCGGAGAGAGGCTTTTTTTTTTGTCTTTGATGTCTTTTTTTTTTCAGAAACATATTTGGGCACAAGTACAATTACAAGTAGTTGAAAATAAATTGAAAGATTGATTGATGATTCCTTGATCTTTAATATAAATGAGAGAGAGAGAGAGAGAGAGAAGAGAGAGAGAGAGAGAGAGAGAGAGATGAGATGAAATTTTTTTAAGCCATGCATATGCCACGTAGAGAAGGGGTAGAGTAAGAAGTTGGGTGCGGCGGAGACAGGGTAAAAGGAGGATGGGGGAGGGGAAAAAAAGGGGGGGGGGGGAAGAAGACTTTTTTTTTCCAAAATGCAAATATCCAATATTGATCCACATCTGTCCAATTGCACTTGTGCTAAGAAAGCATTATGTGTTGAATGTTAAAGACCTGATAGAAAAATAGACCTAAAAACGGCTATGTTCGTTGGCTGAAGCCATCAACAGACACGAGCGAAAGAAACATGCACGAGCAGAAGAAGCAGAACTGGCTACCTTTTTTTTTTTTAATGTACATGTTTGTTATATCAAGATCTGAATAGATGGCTACAATGACCAAGATCTTTACCTTGAATTGCTCTTTCTGCACAGGGTCGACACCAGTTTTAAATTGTCAAAATCGGAATTTCAGTAAAGAAAGGTTAGAAAGAAAGAAAGGACTGAAGGAGAGAGGGAGGGAGGGGAGGGAGGGACGGAGAGAGAGAGGGAGGGAAAACAAAGAGAGAGAGAGAGAGAGGAGAGAGAGAGAGAGAGAGAGACTCATTCACACACCACATACTCATACACACACACATACACACACACACACACACACGCACACACACGCACACACACACACACACACACACACACACACACACCACACACACACACACACACCACACACACACACACCATGCACACACACACATACACACACGCGCGCTCGCACGCACGCGCACACACGAGCACACGCACCGCACTCACTCACGACGCACACACACACACACACACACACACACACACACACACACACCACCACACACCAACACCAGACAACACAACACAACACAACACAAACTCACACGCCACTTTTACCGCAAAGTATTTTTCCCAACACATTTTGACAAACAAATAACAACACAAAAGGCGATAGTTTTAAAACAGGAAATAGTTGGGAAAGTTCCTGAATGGGATGTGTGTGTGTGTGTGTGTGTGTGCCGATGTGTGGTGTTTGTGTGTGTGTGTTGTGTGTGTGGGTGTGTGTGTGGTGAGGGAGGAGAAAACAAAGAGAGAGAGGGAGGAGAGAGAGCTCGCTGGCAACTTTCTCCTCCTCTCTCTCTCTCTCCTCTCGCCTCTCTCTCTCCTCTCTCAGTCTCTTCTCTCTCTGAGCTCTTCCTCTGCCACGTAAAGTATTTTCCCAACCAGCATCTTGACAAAAAAAATAATCAAACACAAAAGGGCGATCGTTTTAAAAACAGGAAATAGTTGGGAAGCTCGTGCCTGGTGTGTTTTATGGTGTGTGTGTGGTGTGTGTGTGTGTGTGTGTGTTGTGTCGTGTGTCGTGTTGACGACGACCGTGTGCTTTTGCGCGCGTTTGCGTTGTGGTGGGTTTGCGTGGTTGTATGTGGGTGTGTGTGGGACAGTGCCGATGGTGCGTGCGTGCGTGCCTCTGTGGGTGTGTGTGTGTGTGTGAGAGCGCTAGCTTGAGAGAGCACGCAGAGAGAGAGGAGAGAGGAGGGTACGAGGGAGGAGAGAGAGGAGAGAGAGGAGAGAGATGGACGACGAGAGCGAGAGACGAGCGACATACAGAGGAGACGAGAGAGAGCGAGAGAGATTGAGAGAGAGAGAAGACGACGAGAGGGAGAGGATGAGAGAGAGAGAGAGAGAGATATCAGAACAGACAAACAGACAGAGATAAGCAGTGGACCGCCGCGGCGCACTCTCGGGTACGTGTAGAGTGGCGTGTGTTGTGTGTGTGTGTGGTGTGGTGTGTTGTGTAGTGTGTGAGCGATGGATGAGAAAGAGTGGGGTGTGGGCGCTAGTGAGTGACTGGGGGGGGAGGGCGACAGCCACTTCACAGGAGCTGGTGGTGCCACGGTGGTGTTGTTGAGGGAAGAGAGAGACAGTGAGTTTCAGAGAATTCGTAGGAGAGGGAGACCTGGGTAGTACCCAGAGAGGAGAGGGAGAAGGGACGACAACCCCGAGGAGAGAAACGAGGGGATCAAGGCGGGAGGACGTGAGGAGAGAGAGGTAAGAGGGGAGAGCGGAGATGAGGAGCGAGAGAGAAGAGAGAAGGAGTGTATTGTGGGTGTGTGTGTGTGTGTGTGTATGGTGTGTGTGTGAGTGCGTGCGTGCGTGTGTGTGTGGGTGTGTGTGTGTGTGTGTGTGGCTGTGCGCTGGTCGCACGCGCGCGCGCGGCATTGTCTGTCCGTCGTCGTATTCCCACGCTGGCGCACGCGTATCTGAATGCAAAAAACCAAATGAATCTTCGTTCAATTGCAAGGAGAAATTTGAGGAAAAGGGGCGGTTGAGAGAAGATGAGGGGGACACGAAGAAGATGTGTGTGGGATGGGGAGGGGCGAATCCCCAGAGAGAGGGGGCAGGGAGAAGAAGATCTGAGAGAGGGTTGACTGAGTACACGTAGGGTGAGTCAATGGGCGCAAGAAATGAGGAGTGGAGTTAATAAAGGAGGAAGAGAGACAGAGGGGTGGGGAGTGAGGAAGGGGTGAAATGGCACAAGGGAGATAAGGGAAGGCGTGGCTCTTTGAGGATGCTAGGGACGCGAAGAGAGATGGCGACGAAGGGGGGCGGAGGATGGTGGGGGGGGGTAGGGGCGAATTTTGGGGGGATGTCGCGGCGCTGCCGTAAGGTTCGATAATGGATTTTGTCTAGCCTGGGCTGATGATTACTTTGACTTTTTTAAGACACGGCACTCGCCACTGCTCCCTCGGAACTGGTGGAGAGAGATGAGAGTTGGGTGGATATGAGAGAAAGAGCCTGGAGAGAGAGAGGGGGGGTAGGGGGGAGGGGGGGCGGGGGGGGGGTGGGGGTGGGAGGGAGAGAGAGAAACAAACACACAGACCCAGGCGCGCGCAAACACACACACACACACACCACACACACAAACACACACACACCACACCCCACAGGCTTGGTCAGATGCAGAAGCAAATAAAGGAGCGGCTGAAGAGTAAGAGACCGTGGGAGATGGAGCAGAGAGGAGGCATTGGTGGGCTGAGAGGCAGCCCCCCTCTTTTTTGTATGGGAGGGGGGTGAGTGCGGCGACGGCCAGGGTGGAGGGAGGGAGATGAGGGGGTTTTTTTGGGGAGTCCCCCGCGGGGGGGACGGTGACGGGAGAGAGGAGAGAAGAAAACAGACAGGACACAGAGAGATGACACCAGAAACAGACACAGACAGACTCGGCACAAACACACCACACAACACCACACACATCCCACACACACACACACATCACACTACACACACACACACACAGAGAGAGAGGAGGAGAGGGGAGAGAGAGAGAGGGGGGGTGGGTTTTGTGGGATGAATAGAATAGTGGAGAGATTGGAAAGAGAGACAGAGACAGAGAGACCCCCAAGCCAAAAAAAAAAAAAAAAAAAAAAAAAAAAAAAAAAAAAAAAAAAAAAAATAAAAAGAGACCCCCCCCCCCCCCCCCCCCCCCCCCCCCCCCCCCCCAAAAAAAAAAAAAAAAAAAAAACAAAAAAAAAAAAAAAAAAAAAAAAAAAAAAAAAAAAAACAAAAAAAAAAAAAAAAAAAAAAAAAAAAAAAAAAACAAAAAAAAAAAGACGAGAGAATCACGGCGTTTAATATTGCATTTATTCTGGTGGTTTATGTTTATTTCTAACCTAATAAGTGATGAAAGAGTCTCTTGTGATTCCTCCTTTAAGGCGGCGAAGGCTGAAGGCGCGTGGCATTTCCATTTGGCCTCCTAGGACGCCGTTTGCATTATACATTGTCCGGAACGACGTTCCTTTTTCTTTTAACTGGGACCTTTCCCTTCTCTCTCTCTATCTCTCTCTCTCTCTCTCCTCTCTCTCTCTCTCTTCTCTCTCTATCTATTCATTCCGATTTCCTTTCTTCCGTCGTTCACTTCCCCGTTTATTTCTCATCACGAACGGGTTCTTCCATGCACAATAATTTGGATCTCTGTCTCTGACTGCTGTACTCCGTCTTCGTCACGCGCCGCACGCTGTGCGCGCTTGCGCGCGCACCACGCACACGCAAAAAACCATACACACCACATACATACACACACACACACACGACATAATACATACACACACAGTACATACACACACACACACACAAACCACACAACCACACCACATTCATCACACACACTTTCCTTTTTTACTTCACCAACACACACACACCACACACTCCTGTGTCTAATCATCATCTGGCGATGAAACAAACCCCTGGACATGCAACTACTATCCCCCCCCCCACTGCATACTTGAACTCCCCCTAACCACCAATCAACAAACCAAACAAACACAACACACACCCACTCAAACACATTTTTTTTCACCCCCCCGCCACCAACATCTGCACCCCACCCAGCATACATCGAACTACACATCTTCCCTACATAAAAACACATAAAAACAGTATACAACATCAACACGTAAGTCCAACACTAAACACAACAAACACAGTCACACAAACACACACACACACACACACAACACCACACTTGCACGCAAAACAACGCACTCAACCGTGTAGGACAAATAAAGATCTGTGTTCAATACTATAAAAGGTAGTACGGTTTGTAGGTGTGGATGTCCCGCCCGTATGTCCGCTGCCCACCCCCCCCTATCAGATCCTCCTCCTATTTTTTTCCTGTTATGTCCGCATCGTTCTATGCCCCTCCAACACCGAACAACCACACGCACTAAAACACACGCACCAACCACACTACACCCATTACCTACAAACACACACACACATCACACCACACAACAAACCACACACACACACACAGAACACACAACACAACACCCTACACACCAAAAACACACACACCACACACACACACACGATATAATGTTGAAGTCATATTGGATCGACGGAGTCATGATTAAAGCTTATCCACGACCAACCCGTTGTAAGTGGGTTTCCGATGGGTCATTCCGATTACTCGTACAGCACCCCTTTTTTTTTTGTAACACGCCGCCCAACCTCTGGATCCCATTTGATCACAACAAAACAACATACAAACACACACAAAAACCGACGTCACACACACACGCTGCAGCGCGCGCGCCCACAAACCCCAGACACACGCACGCATCCAGCCACCGCCACATACACCGCAATACTGCAACGAGCGGGAGAGTCATTTATTTGCCCCCCGCTGGTTCGTTATTAGAGTAAAACGGATCCGTTTGACTTGTACAAGTTTTACCCCGCACCCCACTTGTTCATTCCTTCAATGGCGATTTTGCTAAACCATAACCCCATGCATCAAGAAATGGACGGGTGGGGTAGTAAACAACGGCTTGTCTGCACCTGTACCAAAAGCGTCAATATATGGGCTAAGCAGTTCTATGTCAACATCTGATTAAGTTCAATATGAGTACGCCGTTGTGCGAGTTCACTGGTTTTCTACTTAAATGGGGCCATGCACTTTATGAGAGAAATCTGAATCTGAATCTCTCTCTCTCTCTCTCTCTCTCCTCTCTCTCTCTCTCTCTCTCAGTACACGTAAACACACACGCTCGCACACACACCACTCAGCAACCCACACACACACACAAACCACCACACACACCACACACACACAACCCCCAACACACTCACACACACACACACACACACGCTCCTCCACGCCTGCTTTGCCTGCACGCATCGCGCACGCATCCGCACGCATGCAGGAATGTTGCAAGCCTACACACACACACACACACACAAACACACACACACACAACACACAAACACCAACCCAAATAAATACATACATCCTATATTAGAAAACCTATATATTACCTATCATAAATATAAATATATACATAGAAATATAAACGTAGCAGTTGACACACAGATAACATACAACGCTAACATAAACTGAAGCACATGCGCCCTCCCCCCCCCCCCGCCCCACTTGGTTTCGGAAACTCAATCGGAATTCTAGTCAATATTGCAAGGCAAAACTTCTCCTGAAGGTGATCTTAAAATGAATTTCTGAAATCGAATAACACTTTGAAAAACCAAACATTACACGTTTGTAAACAGTACCAACACAATCGTGCTAAAAGACCCAACGCACTGCAGTTTTATTTTTCAACCAAAACGGAAAACACTATATATCACGCCCAAACTACACACACCCCCCCCATTTTTTTTTTAGCACGCACCTTGCACCGCATGCACGCATCGCACGCACCTCGCCTCCCCACGCATACCGCACACACATCACCACAACACACAACACACACACCCACACACGCTCGCACACGCAGGGGCACCCCCCCCCCCCCCCCCCCCCTTCCCCAGCACACATGGCCTTTGCATGCACTTTTTTTACACAGTTTGGCAGCGCTTTGCGTGCGGGTGGGGTACGCATGCCCTCTCTCCGCGCACACACACAACAGAACACACACAAACGCGCGCGTATGTGCGAGCTTTAACTGTCACGTCAAGTTAGCGCACGCACACCGCGAGCGCTGTGTCTTGTGCACGTTGGTGGCCGCAGTAACTGCGTGTGCAGTAATTGCGTTGTGCGCCCTCACACACGCACACACACACACACCCCCACAACACACACACACACACACACCACACACACACACACACACCCACACACAACGCACACACCGAACACAAGCACGGGCGCTCTCACGCAACGCCTACACACATGGCACTACATTAAGAAGAAGAAGAAGTAATTGATCGAGGGCTGCATTATATCATCGTTCATGTTTACTTTGTGGTTTGAATGATGACTTCACCTGTTTTTTTCATTTCATTTCCTCCGAGAGTGAAAGAAAGCTAATCCCCTTCCCAGTTTAAAAAGAAAAAGCAAACAGGCCATGGATTCTCTCTCCTCTCTCTCTCTCTCTCTCCTCTCTCTCCTCGCTCTCTCTCTCTCTCGTCTCTTCTCTCTCTACTCATCCCCTTGTCTCTCTCTCCTCTTCTGAGTCTCTGCATACTTGTAAATCGGGGCGCAAGGGCCATGGAGTCTCTACATTTACGTGTGTCATGTGTGTGTTGTGTGTGTGTGTGTGTGTGTGTGTGTGTGTACGAATTGCGTGCGTTATTGCATGCTTCGTTTGTGTGTGTGTGTGTGTGGTGTGTGTGTGTGTGTGTGTGTGTGTGTGTGTGTGTGTGTGTGTGTACGAATTGCGTGCGTTATTGCATGCTTTCTTGTGTGTGTGTGTGTGTGTGTGTGTGTGTGTGTGTGAGAGTGAGAGAGAGAGAGAGAGAGAGAGAGAGGAGAGTAGTTATGTGTGTGTGTGTGTGTGTGTGTGGTGTGTGTGTGTGTGGTGTGTGTGTGGGAGTGTGTGAGTGAGAGAGAGTGTGTGTGAGAGAGAGAGAGAGAGAGAGAGAGAGAGAGAGAGAGAGTGTGTGTGTGTGTGTGTGTGTGTGTGGAGAGAGAGAGAGAGAGAGAGAGAGAGAGAGAGTGTGTGTGTGTGGTGTGTGTGTGTATGTGTGTGTGTGTGTGTGTGTGTGTGTGTGTGGGTGTGTTGTGTGTGTGTGGTGTGTGTGTGACTGAGTGACACGACATACATTTCTCACTGCTGATTTATTTTTATAAATTCTATTCCATCATCCTTCCTCCTCCGTCCCTCCCCCTTATTCTTTCTCCCCAATCTTCCTCCACGATCTCTCTCATTCTCTCTCTCTCTCTCTCTCTCTCTCTCTCTCTCGCTCTCTCTCTCTCTCTTTCTCTCTCACACACTCTGTCTCTTCTCACTTTCACTGTTCTCTCTCTCTCATTCTCTCTCTCAATCTCTCTCTCTCTCTCTCTCTCTCTTCTCTCTCTCTCACACACACACTGTCTCCCCCCCCCCCCCCCCTTTTCTCTAGGTGGTTTAAGGCTTGTTGTGTATAACTTCAGCTTAGTGTATTCAGCTGAGCTCTTGTGAGAGGCAAGCAGCGACTTCTTTTTTTGAAATGCACACAAGATTGCTGAGTGTTGTGGTGAATGAATCCTGGTCTGGTGCCGGCAAGCAAAGACACTGGCCCACTATCTTTGCTGCCAGTCCATCTGTGTTA
>JADBJO010023667.1:22500-26239 GCA_016801955.1 Conus betulinus | reverse complement strand
CATCAAAGAAAAGTAGATTATCTCGTCCCGAAAAGGTTTCGAGTCTGTCGAGCTCTTCTGCCATCTGCATTATTTGAGGCTGTCAGTCAGTCACTATTGCTGGCAAATTATTTGTCTCCTTCCAAACCTCTGCCATCCTGTCACACAGCTGATCCAGACCAATGGACATGCTTTCCAAAGCAACTGACAGTCTGTTTTGCTCCGCTTCCACTGAGCCACAGCGATCGTTGATCGCTGTACATTTCTCAGAGGCTACTCCTAATTCTGATTTAATATCGAACAGTTCGCTACTGATGATTAAATTCTGCGGTCTCCGCTGTCCTCTGCCCTGTTTCAACTCTTGTCTTTGCTCCCTGACAGCTGACAGGATTTCCGCTGCTCTTTCAGGGCAAATGGTACTGTTAACTTTTGTTGGTATTGGGGCTATGTTGACCTTATGTTTCGTCCATCACTGTTTTTCTTAAAAATGGAAATTCGGGCCTGCGTTCCCCTCTGTATCAACACTCAGTAGCAGTTTGTGAAGTGTAAATCCAACGTTGGCGACACAGCACAACTCAAGAATACCGGCCCCCATGTATGTCACAGTGACCTGGTATCTCAGATTTGCTCGAGTCGAATGCGTCGGAATTATCCACCACTGTTCTTCTCGGCACCTGTTGCAAAAAGCTGACATCACCTGTTTCACAAATGCACAGTTTGTCTGCAATTTCATGGACTGAGTGTGCTGTGACAGCCAGCACTGCCCAGAACCACAGCACACAATGAAGACAACACTCCAGCCTGACATTGTCGCATCCACTTTATAATCACTTTCCCGGCCTCAGCATGGATGACACAGTTTCACAGTTGTCAATCTGCCGCAAACAATGCCGAGTCTGGCCCCTTACAACGACAAATCAGTCTCTTTTTGTGCTCCCAGTTCTTATAGAACAAGGAGTACTTTACAATGGGAACAAAGAAATGCTGTCTGTGTGTCTGAGTGTCTGTCCATGGTCAAACTGTGTTCCGCTCGCTCCAGACAAAACTTCTGGGCCGAACTTTCTGAAATTTTTTAGGTATGTTCATTATGGTCACGGATGATGCGCGATGTTTTATTGTACCAGATTAGCCGTTACTAACGACTATAACGGCTCAAAAACGGTTTTTCTTCTTTATGGAATATCTCAGAAAATATTTGGCCGATTTATAAGCAGTTTGGATGATCTTGTGACAAATCGGATCCTCTTTCCGTATGCAAATCGAGTAAACAACCGTTAAAAAAACCATTATTGTGCCGTTGTATCTTATGAATAGGTGGATTTTAATCGCATTTGGTAAATAGAAAGGTCATCACACACAAATGGCACTTCTATATAGTGTTTACAATACTTGACTGTTAAAAGCCGTTATTCTTGACATATTGTCCGATTTGAATGAAATTTGGTATGTACACAGGCTTTAGCTCAGTGAGGACTAAAATACCAGTTTCAAAAGTGTACATCGGTTATATGACCGTTAAAACTGTTGTTTTGCCGTTATTGTTATATATTGGTGGATTTTAATGAAATTTGGTATACAGAAAGGTTATCACTTATTCAAGATAAACTGGGAGCACGTTTATATATGCTTTCTGTCTTTTTTTTTTTTTGTGTGCAAAGACTGGCTCACTTGTACACTCCACTGTGGAAGCTGACACTGGTATACTGTTTCAATTCACCACACAAAGGAACCAAACACGACGGAGCTTTACATGCACACAGACTTACCACCGCCATTTTTCTGGCACCCCCCCCCCCCCCCAGAGAGAGAGAGAGAGAGAGAGAGAGAGAGAGAGAGAGAGAGAGAGAGAGAGAGAGAGAGAGAGAGAGAGAGAGAGAGAGAGAGAGAGAGAGAGAGAGAAGAGAGAGAGAGAGAGAGATAAGTATAAGTAATATACATTTGACAACGGCAATACTTGTGGGCCTGATGACTTTTACCCCAGGAAATACACGATATTTACGAGAGAGAGAGAGAGAGAGAGAGAGAGAGAGAGAGAGAGAGAGAGAGAGAGAGAGAGAGAGAGAGAGAGATTTTCACACGGACAGACTATTAAGATGAAGTACTACTGGCATGCAGCGCTAGAGAGACCAACAGTTAGGGATATCGATACCTTGTACTTTCGACTCTAAAGGTAATGGTTTTTGTACTTAACCTTTTCTTTTCTTTTTTTTTTTTACATATCGCTAATGACCGTAGACTGAACGCTTCGTAGCGCCGCTGCCACGTGCAGCTGTTGACACGTGGCGTCAATGACATACACCCCTATCGACATGCACACTCGGTGACTGGGGCATGCACAACAGCATAAATAAGGGGCAAGTCGAGTGCACTCTGACCTATTTCAGGGTATCATGGTCAAACCCGTCCGGCTGCCGTAGCGCTCCCCCCAGGAACTAATTCCGTCCGGCCAATCTTTAGCCCGTCACTTATATATCGGGAGAGAGAGAGAGAGAGAGAGAGAGAGAGAGAGAGAGAGAGAGAGAGAGAGAGAACTCAAAATTTATCCGAGAGAGAGCCAAACGATGCAACATTCATACAGATGAAGGCCTAGGACCCTTATTGAAGCGGGGTGTACATGTAATTGAACAAGAGAAAAGAATCCAATACAAACACAAATAACCAAACAGCATTCTTATTGGTATAGACTGAAATATACATTCTATGACGTCACAATTTGCAACCTGTTGACCTTGGTAAATAAATATACACGGCCAAATGTTAATGTACTCTCATGCCAAGTTGACGTGAACAAAGCTGACCTAAAAATACATGAATTTTCTGATATTTTATCTGTATATATATATATATATATATATATATATATATATATATATATATATATATTACTATAAGATCACTTAGGCCAGGGCAGCAAATTGAAATGTGTAATTAATTTTCTTTACCCATGTTGCATAGATGGCAGGTAAGCATATTTTCATTTCTAGCACTATATCTAAAACAATGACAAACAATACCAGACACAACACATCGAAACTTGGTCAATTCACTTTTCATATATCTATTCATTTTTAACTCAATATATGGTTCTCTCAAATGAGTAGTTTTAAACAGCCTGTACCAAGAAACTCTGTTACTACTATAAATAATATGTGATCATGCCAGTCCTGTCATCTACAATCAGCAATTCTATGCTTTAAAAATATTAGGAAGCCTTACATATTTTGAACGTCCTAATTAACCAAACAAACGTAAATCCACAACACTTTGAACAGTGAGGGAAATTTGTAACCCATGTATTCTTACCATTAAAATACTTATTAAATAACATTTTGTATGCTTTAAAAGGCAGTCTGTCTTCATTTCATTCTTGTCAGTTTCAGCTATGAATGGAGGTAAATTGGATATCTGTCTATTCGCCACAAACAAGATCGTTTTAGCGTTCGAATGTCGACATTTAGAAAGCGTTTTCATGCAAACAAATGTAGTTTTTCTGTTTCTGTACTTTTCTCAAAAGCCCATATTTCCACACTGTGCTGTAGTATACGCTTTCTTTCCTTTATTATCTATATTTTGACATGCAAGACTAAAACCAAATCTTCTTCGGAAATAAATTCCCAGATATTTGTACACGTTTGCTACCTGAAGTTTCTCATTTCCATCGTTCCATACCTCACTCGCTGACAAATATTTATCCTTACGAAAAGCAATACTATTACTTTTTCATGTTTACTTTTAGTCCTAATTCACTTGCAGCATTATA
>JADBJO010023667.1:0-5000 GCA_016801955.1 Conus betulinus | reverse complement strand
GACAGACACTCAAATCAGTTTGCATCAAATGGTTCCTCAGACACTCAGAACACATAAAATGAAGAAACACTAACAGACAGACACTCAAATCAGGTTGCATCAAATGGTTCCAGAACAACACTAACAGACAGACACTCAAATCAGGTTGCATCAAATGTTCCTCAGAAACACTAACAGACAGACAGACACAAATCAAATCAGTTTGCATCAAATGGTTCCTCAGAACACTAACAGACACACAGACACTCAAATCAGGTTGCATCAAATGGTTCCTCAGAACACTAACAGGCACAGACAGACACAAATCAGGTTGCATCAAATGGTTCCTCAGAACACTAACAGACACACAGACACTCAAATCAGGTTGCATCAAATGGTTCCTCAGAACACTAACAGACAGACAAATCAGGTTGCAGACACACAAATACACAACAGCATGCATCAAATGGTTCCTCAGAACACTAACAGACAAACAGACACTCAAATCAGGTTGCATCAAATGGTTCCTCAGAACACTAACAGACAGACAGACACTCAAATCAGGTTGCATCAAATGGTTTCCTCAGAACACTAACAGACACTAACAGACAGACAGACACTCAAATCAGGTTGCATCAAATGGTTCCTCAGAACACTAACAGACAGACACACTCAAATCAGGTTGCATCAAATGGTTCCTCAGAACACTAACAGACAGACAGACACTCAAATCAGGTTGCATCAAATGGTTCCTCAGAACACTAACAGACAGACAGACACTCAAATCAGGTTGCATCAAATGGTTCCTCAGAACACTACTAGACAGACAGACACTCAAATCAGGTTGCATCAAATGGTTCCTCAGAACACTAACAGACAGACAGACACTCAAATCAGGTTGCATCAAATGGTTCAAATGGTTCCTCAGAACACTAACACTAACAGAAATCAGACACTCAAATCACACTTGCATCAAATGGTTGCCTCAGAACACTAACAGACCACACTCAAATCAGACAGCATCAAATCAGGTTCATCAAATGGTTCCACAGAACACAAACAGACAAACAGACACTCAAATCAGGTTGCATCAAATGGTTCCTCAGAACACTAACAGACAGACACACTCAAATCAGGTTGCATCAAATGGTTCCTCAGAACACTAACAGACAGACAGACACTCAAATCAGTTGCATCAAATGTTCCTCAGAACACTAACAGACAAACAGACACTCAAATGTTTGCATCAATGGTTCACTCAGAACACTAACAGACAAGCAGACACCCAAATCAGGTTGCATCAAATGGTTCCTCAGAACACTAACAGACAACAGACACTCAAATCAGTTTGCATCAAATGGTTCCTCAGAACACTGACAGACAAACAGTCCACTCAAATCAGGTTGCATCAAATGGTTCCTCAGAACACTAACAGACAAACAGACACTCAAATCAGTTGCATCAAATGGTTCCTCAGAACACCAACAGACAAACAGTCGACTCAAACCAGGTTGCATCAAATGTTCCTCAGAACACTAACAGACAGACAGTCGACTGAAATCAGGTTGCATCAAAAGGTTCCTCCTTGCAAGTCAGAATTGAACGTTCATCATTAGACTGTCAAGGGAGAGTTAACTCACCATCACCCTCCCCCAACAAAGGAACCAGTTATTTCTTTTTTATCTTTTTTTTTTTTTTGCCTCCAGCCTCCAGCACTCTATCCCCCCACCCCCCCCCACCACCACCACACACACACACACACACACAACAAACACTTTTTTTTTCTTTTTTTTCCTTTTTTTTTTACACTGGGGCGTTCCATTCTCACTATCATTTTTTTCTGAAACTGGCTCATACTCACCATCCATTATCTGTATGTGCTTTTGTTGTTGTTGTTGTTGTTGTTTTAACAGATAGACATTCACTTGCTGATTTTGACGTTTTAACGTTTAATACAAAGCGTCTGAGTTTAGTCATGTACTAACGTGTGGTACACTGACCTTTTTTATTCTGCAAGGTTTGCTGAGACTATATTTTCATCAAATGAAATACACATTCGCATCTCTCCTACCCTTACTCCCTTCCCGCAAGCTCCACACCCCGCGTTGTGTGTGTGTGTGTTGGTGTGTGTGTGTGTGTGTGTGTGTGTGTGTGTGTGTGTGTGTGTGCGTAAGTGTGCCGCGCGTGCGCGTGTGTGTGCGTGCCGTGCGTGAGTGTGTGCGCGTGCGTGCGTGCGTGTGTGTGTGTGTGTGTGTGTGCGTGTGTGTGTGGTGTGTGTGTGTGCGTGTGTGTGTGGAGCGCGCGCGCGCGTGTTTGTGTGAATGTGTGCGTGCGCGCATGCGTGTGTGTGTGTGTGTGTGTGTGGTGTGTGTGCGCGCGCGCGCGTGTACGCGAGCGCCCGTGCGTGGTGTGTGTGTGTGTTGTGTGTTGTGTGTGTGCGCGCGCGCGCACGCGAGCGCCCGTGCGTGTCGTGCAATTTTGTGTTTGTGTGTCTGCGTGTGTTCTTTCACTACTGAGAGAGAATTCAAGTGAAATCTGACCACAGGCTAATGGAGAAAGTGTTCTCGGACACACGCGATCTTGAATTCTGATTGCAAAACATATTTAAGATCAACAAAAACTTAAAACACTTGGACTCTTATACATAAGAATTTTTGAGAGAGAGAGAGAGAGAGAGGAGAGAGAGAGAGAGAGATGGAGAGAGAGAGAGAGAGAAGAGATCTTGTAGGAAAAGCAGAGAGAGAGTCCTCATATTAACATTCTCTATTTTAAAAAGCACCGTCAAACATTCTTACGAATAAGAAATTTACGAATATTACGTTTACATTACGTTTACTTTTTCATGGGGAAAAATCTCTATCATCTTTAATACTCTGAAAGCCCACATTTGGTTATTTTGAAAACGGTCAAGATTCTCTCATTTTATCCATCATTTTTTCGTGGTCGATTTCCAGTGACATAGGTTGGATACACTTACATAAATGATACTCCACGAAACGTTCATAAATGACACTACACTTACATAAATGATACTCCACGAAACGTTCATAAATGACACTCCACGTAAATTTTTTTAAATGATATGTTCCACGTAACGTTCATAAATGATGCTCCACGTAACGTTTATAAATGATATTCCACGTAACTTTTGTAAATGATATGTTTCACGTAACTTTTATAAATGATACTCCACGTAACTTTTATAAATGATATGTTTCACGTAACTTTTATAAATGATGCTCTACGTAGCTTTTATAAAGGATGCTCCACATAACTTTATATAAAAAAAGATGCTCCACGTAAGAAAAATAATACGCTGTGCTTATTGTTAAAATGTCCGTATTTGTACGGTCTACAAACAAACAAAAATCCAGATACATCATTGTCCGTATGACGCCCAAAAGAACAGTGTAGGTCAGCCAAGTAAAGCATACACATGCTGCTGTTCATTGTGGAAATGTCACTGAGTACATCAGGTGTATTTACTTCCTACTAAAATCTTTCCAACCTTCAGAATCGCTGATGTCACTACCGGAGTACACCAAACGTACGGTGTCTTTCCTTCCTACTAAAATAGTTTTAAGTCTTCAGAATGGTCACCTGCAGTTGGTCTTTGACTGACAACCATGGGGTCTTGATGACTTTTTCATCACAACATGCTGAAGAGAAAGACACACCTGAAGGTGCGGGTAGGACCCAGAGAAGCACGTCTCGACTTGCCGAACCAATCCAGCCGGCGGTAGCAATCCGTGACCCAACCTTGGGTACCAGCGCCTGTGCTGGGTGTGCACACACTTAGGGGGCGACGCACGCAGCAGGGACACCCGGTACGACACATAAGATAGGGAATACATTAAAAGATATTCGACGAAACGAGTATAAGACCGGGGGCAGTACTGGAGAAAGATAGGGCATACATTAAGACTAGGGACGCATTAGCATAGGAACAACATTAAAGCTTAGGAACATACATTAAGCTAGTGCCAAAACAGTAAGATAGGGACGCAATTAAGATAGGGACATACATAAGATATTGCACAAACAGTAAGAATCTAGGGGACGCACATTCAGAACTAAAGTGCGCATCGAAGACTAGGACATACCATGAGGACTAAGACAAACAGTTCAAGCTAGCCACGCAAATTAAGAATAGGGACATAAGGGTGACATAAAAATGATTTTTACCCCACCCCTGTGTTTGCCAGAGGGTCGAGTAAATGGCTGAGTGACTTTTGCGTTGGACGGTTCTCGTGCTGCAAAAACTCAGAGAGCGTGAACTAAAACCGTGCAACTGTTTTGAAAGGCCATGGGCGTGGCTGCCTCATTAGGCAGCATGAAGTTGGAATTAGTGTAGCTGAGGGACCCCAAGAAAGACAAAGAAGGATGCATGAAGACACATCGCGCGCACGAGGAGAGGAGCGGGAGGGATCTTCCACGGATGGAGACAGGAGAGCGGAGACGAGCAGAGAACGGGCGGAGGAGAGAGAGAGAAGACCGAAAGGACAGGCCAGACAGAAGAGAGAAACAGAGGAAGAGACAGACAGCAAACCGAAGAGGAAAGAGAGAAGGACCTCTTGAGAGGGGAGCGAGAGAGGCAGAGATAGTCAGAGCGAAGACGTGATTAGACAGACGCGCCCCGATCGTAGAAAACAGAGAGAAAGAGACAGACCACCAAAAGATGAGAGAGAGATCAGAAAGACCCACAGCTTGATGACCCCAGTTCTTGAGACAGCAGGCAGGGACAGGCAGGCAGCACGGCCGGACGGTGAGACCTCCCAGGCAGGCAGAAGCAGACATACACAACAAGAACAGATCAGGACATGAGACAAGAGACTTGTTTCTACCCAAGCCCACCGTAAACGGTTTCTAATATTTAGGCCTGTCATGAGTGCGGACAACAAAACCTCCCGTAAAACTGGACGCCGCAGCCAAAACCTCACGGCTAGAACGTTCCTGCCAACGGAGCACAAAACACCATCACTGTTTTCTCACGGCTCTTCCTCCGCTGTTCCCGAATGAAC
>JADBJO010023666.1:22500-26240 GCA_016801955.1 Conus betulinus | reverse complement strand
GTTTGAGTGCGTCTGTATGTGGGGCTTGTGTTGTATGTGTGAGTGTTTGCTCGTGTATGCGGCGGGTAACAGAGTGGCATGGTGTGTTTGTGTGTAGGTGGTGTGTGTGTGTGTGGGTGTCGTGTGTGGTGGGTGTGTGTGTGGTTGATTTTGCAGAGAGAGAGAGAAGTAGAGACTGACAATGACAATGACAAGATAATGTCAACAGTCATAAGAACCTAATGAAATGGGGGGCAGTTATGGAGGCAAGAACGGAAATCCTTATTAATGGTGTTTTCTAGAATAAGCATAGTTATATGCTCATTTTCGTCTGTATGATTCACACTTAAGAAAACGACCCCGTCAGACAAAATCAAAACTTCAGACATTAACCAAAGTAGCATTAAACAATACATAAGTCGTGTGAACATTGATAGTTTTGTACTCAAGGCAAAAGCTGTCTAATTTTAGACGCTTCGGGCAATAAATTTAGTCAGAGATCTTAAGAGCTCTTCATCATCATCAATCATTAAGACTTCAGAAACACTTTGTCTGTTTATAAAAGGCGCCTGAAATAATTTACATTTTCTGCGAACTTCATTGTATGCAACACACTTGAAAAGAAAGTGATATTCATTTCCACAGCATTCATGGTAACACACCTTACATACGTTATCGGTTTGTAGCCCTTGCATGAACCAGACTTTATTTGCATTTAAACCTAAAGTTTTAGTTCTAAATCTAGCGAGCATATCTCTATGCCATTTACACGTTATAACTAGTAAATACTTTTCTGGTTGCAGGTTGCTGTTAAATTTAAGAAACCAGTCATACTTTTCTTTTCCTTCCATCTGTGAATGCCAGTTTTGCTGAAATATACAATATTAGCCTATCTTTCAGTTCCGAAATAAACAAATTATCATCTCCCACTTCCTGACTTAACCAAACTATGCCAAACCCGTTTTCTGTAAGAACAGTTTTTACCTTTGTCACCCAGTTGCACTTTCCTGTTTCATGCTGTTGTAACAGCATCTCATATGCTTGTCGACATAACCTAGTCAATGGTAATTTTAACAGTCTTAGCCAATATCTTATGGATTTCAGTTGGGTGCGTATGTAAAGTGGGTATCTGCCTGCTTCTCCATATACCATTTTGTTTGAAGAAGAATGCAATGGGATATTCATGAAGCGTTTAATTGCAAACGTGTGAACTTTTTCCATTGGAAGTTATCAGATAAACCCCAGACTTCTGCAGCATACGTCAGCATGGGCTCAATTTGCGAATCAAAAAGTTTCCAAATATCGACGGTTCAATTGTATTTAGTTTCCTTAATGATCTTAGTATTTGTACCACTCCTTTTTTCCCTTTTTTATACGTTTCTGACCACCCCATATTAAGACTTAATTTAGTTGTAAATATCATTCCTAGGTATTTATAATTATTTGTTACTTTTACTTCTTCTTCCCCGTACCACCATTTTTCATGTCTGGACAGATGACCACCCATCCTGAAAATCATGACATTTATTTTTGCAAAATTAATCGTTAACTGCAGTCTCTCTGCTTCCTTTTGCAAAATGTTAAGTTGATTTTGGAGACCAACAACTGTGTCAGAAAGGAGAATAACATCATCTGCGAACAACATCAGGAAGACTTCAACAGCATTCGGAATCATTTGTATACCGTGCCTACCTCCTTTACTAATTTCAATTGCTAATTCATTAATGAAGAATGAAAATAACTGAGGACTCAGTAGGCATCCTTTGTTTTACACTTCGTGGGCAACTGAAAAATTCTGAATACATACCCTTATCACGGACACAAGACAAGACTGAATCATATATTCCTCTAAGAGCTTTGTACATTTTCCCGTTAATTCCCGATTTTCTCAAAATGTTCCATAAAGTATTTCGGTTCACAGAATCAAATGCCTTTTTAAAGTCTACGAAAGCCACTACAGTTTACTGTTTTGTAGAAGATATTTCTGCACCATCGCATATAATGTAAAAATATGGTTCACAGTACTATAGTTTCTCCTAAAGCCTGCCTGTTCTTCTATTATCTTTTCTTCATTTCCAGACCACACAGTTAATCTTTTGTTTAATATGTATGTATATATCTTACTAAACAGTACTTGTTAAAGCTATTCCTCTGTAATTGTCTGGCGTATTTATGTTCTCCCTTTTTATGGATTGGAACAATGATTGATTTTGACCATTCTTCTGGGAAAATTCCTTTTTCAAAAATAATATTAAACAAAGCTACAATGAAATCAAGTAGAGCTGAATTTGCATTTTTAAACATTTCGCTAACAATTTTATTGGCCCGGCACTCTTTCCATGTTTTAACTTATGTATACCACTAATAACTTCTTGTCTGGTAATAGGGTCATTAAATAATGGCTCTTCGACTTCATTAATGAAGTCAGCTGATTCCATGTCTTCCTGATCATGACTACCAAAGTTGTTAAACACATCAAAAAAAGTGATCATACCACTGCTGACAACTGATTTCATTGTATACGATACTTTTCTTATTTATTGTTCTTATAGTTGACCAAAATTGTTTCGGGTTGTTTGTTGACTGTTTCAATTCATTAATTTTGTTTTCATCCCATTTCTTCTTTTTTTGCTTTTTTGAGGTCAGAGTACTCTTTTCTTTCTTTAACAAAGGCCTCCTTTTGTGCTGTTCTGTATTCTACTGATTTAGCTCTCCGAAAACTTTGTAACAGTCTCTTCACTGCCTCTTTTTTGTGTTTACATTCACCATCAAACCAATCATTGCATTTTTTCTCATTACTCCCCATGTTCTCACCCACATGCTGCTGCACTATACATAGCATTGGTAAATATTTCTACAGCATTACTGATATTTGTATTAAGATTCTGATACGCAAGATTCAAACACTCCATAAATTCTTCAGAATCAAGTTCACGTTGGTAAGTTTCAACAAAATCATCTGACCATATAATCTTTTCTTCTTTATGAGTCCCTGTTGGCATATGTTGCTATCATTTGCTGGTAGACTTTTGTTTCCAAAACAGTTCAACTGGTAGATGCGAAGAATACAGACTATCACCAACATGTAAATTACATAAGTTTAAACTCATCAGACACTACAAAATAATCAATTACACTGCACCCTTGAGATGAAACAAAAGTAAATTCACCATCAACATCCTTGTCAACAGATCCATTAACAATAACTAAATCAAACAAATAACAAAATTCCAGTAGGGATTTTCCAAAATTGTTAATGATACTATCTTTAGAACATCGTGTCGCACCCACTCTATCTTCATCCTCACAATCCTCTGCTGGCACATAAATTTCTCTCATATCTTCCTCTCTCACTTGCTCACACCCTGTTCTGGCATTCATGTCACCACATACCATAATATACACATCATCAGTATTTACACACTGTAATACATTTTCTTCAAGTATATGAATACCATTTTTTAAATATGTATGATTATATGCTGGTCCTCCTTCAGGAACAATATAGCAAGAGATGGCAACCATGTCTTTATCAATATTCAACAAATCTTTTTTTTTTTTATTCTAACTACAATAGCATTATCACATTCCAGTTTTACTTCTTCCACATAATCTGGAAAACACTTTTTAACAAGGAAGAGAGACACCACCTGAACTGCGACCTTGGGATGAAAGTTTTTTGGCAGGAGCACTGAATTTAACATAATTATGGAATATATTGTTCAAATCAAATAAGCTGTCAAGAAAGGTCTCTGTTAAGC
>JADBJO010023666.1:15000-17500 GCA_016801955.1 Conus betulinus | reverse complement strand
CATATCGACTTAGATGGCACTGGATATTTTACATTCCAAACCATGAACACGGAGGAGGTTTGTCCAGGGAGCCATTACGGATGTACAGCTGAGCTCTTGAACTGTCTTCCAGTCTACACAAGATGCAACGGGTTTCAGGACTGTGTTTATGGGGAGGATGAAAGAGGCTGTGAGACAGTGACGTGTGTGGGACTATACCACTGTCGGGCTTCTACAGTGTGCGTGCATGGAGACCATCTCTGTGATGGCTGGGCTCAGTCAGTGTCACAACGAGAGATGATGAACTGATGTGTGATTTGACCTGCCCCCCTGGTTGTATGTGTCAAGGCCACTCCTTCCAGTGTAGCAACCCCTTTCCCGTTCAAACCTTCCCTCATCTCCGGTCCCTAGATGCTACAGGTTCACAAATGTCACTGAGTGTTTTGGCCAAAAATCATTATCTCACTTCTCTGCGTTTTTTTTACTACTGTAATATTAATAATATTTCGCGTCTAAAGCTAAAAAATCTTCTGTACATAGATCTGACAAATAATCAAATCAAAACAATCAACATGGCTGTCTTTTTTGAGCTGCCACATTTACAAACTTTACGGGTGACGAATAATCCTGTCATCCAAATTGTAACAGAAAGATTAAAACAAATACATTTCACATTGAAAACATTGGATATGTCAAATGTACGTCTCAAATACTAAGCAGTGTGTTATTCACGTATCTACCCGAACTGAAACACTTCAATTCATCTTTTTCTGCTGTTGAAACTATCGGCTTTATGGGGTTTAAAAATATGCCGCTACTTAAGGAACTGGATCTGGAAGGAAATCCGGTAATTAACTTTCCCCTAGATTTATTCTCAAGGTCTAATCAGTTAAGTAGGATCTATTCTTTAAACTATAGATTTTGCTGCAAGAGTGTACTTCCAAAAAACGGGCAAATAAAGTGAAATGCTCAGCGCCTCAGACTGCACTGGCATCGTGTGCAAATTTGCTACCAACAGAACCGTACGTGATTTCCTATTGGCTCCTTTGTACTTCTACCGCTTTGGGGAATTTGCTTTGCCTCGTCGTTTCGATCACACTCAGGAACGCATTCGCAAGCATGTTTGTGACAGCCTTTGTCCATCTACAGTTGGCTAATATGTGCATGGGAGGTCACATAAGCATCACATTGGCAGCAGACTACTCGTTCCATGGGCAGTACTTACTCATGGAAAAGTCATGGATCAAGAGCGAGATCTGCAAGATGGCGGGGTTTCTCTTCACTCTGTCCAGTGAGGTGTCTGTGCTGATGGTGTGTCTGATTGTTGTGGATCACTTCGCCATCTTTTGTCACCGTCAAGGTCCCCGGAGTGTCAATGAACGTTCAACAGCTGCAGCTTGTACGTTCACCTGGATCATGGGAACCCTGTTGTCGATCGTGCCGCTCCTTCCTGGACGTTCACACTGGGGTCTTCAGGGTCAGTCAGGGTTGTGCCGCCTGGCTATGTCTCATCACTACAGCTCTGATCAAAGGTTGAGATGGTTCATAGTTGTTGTGACAGTCAATTTCATGTTATGCTTTATGATCATGATTGCTCAGTTTATCATCTACAGGCGAACCCCGAAGTATAGAATAGAACTTGAAGCGATAAAAAGACCGTATTATTCCTCAGTGCACCTGGTGGGGAAAGCTGGTGGTTATGAAGGTTGTCTGCTGGTTTTTTTTCATTAGGTTCGGCCACTATTATGACTTCACTGGGTATTGCTGTTTTCCACAAGGTCTTTGACGCTTTGGTTGTGTTCCTGTTGCCTCTCGATTCTGCTCTTAACCCGCTTCTCTATTTGTGGACTATGGCCACGCAGCAGCGAAGGCAAGCACAGGAAAAGAAATTGATTGAAGTATTGAGGACAAGACTTGCCCAAGCTAGGAAGCTTCCATGCAATATATGAATATATGAATATATGCTTTATATTCTTTATTTTCTTTTTCTTTTGATTTATACACAATTAAGAAAATAAAAAAACTTTGATCAGAATCGTGTTTTAGACATGTTTTTACTTACGGGATAAAAAAGATTTTAATATATTTGAATAGCACCAACGTCCACGTTAGATTCAAAGCCTTTTTTGTGCTCACTGTGTTTGACACAGTTTAATGTCCTGGTACATCACGATAAGAGATCAAAACTCATTCATCTGATGCAACGCAGTCAATATATAGACTTGAAGTGAAATGCCAAAGCAGCTCGCATGTTTCGACTCGGTGCAGTGGAGGGGTGGTGTGGAAAAGGAGAAGACTGTGTGTGTGTGGTGGAGACATCTGGGCCTGTCAGAGGTGAGAAGGGCAGTCAGTATACACTGTGAATGATATAGTTCTAAGGTAGGCAGCCCTTTTCTGGACTTTTTTTTTATTGCCTTAGGTCTCGTAAACGCTTGAAATAAGGCTTGTTCCAAACGCTTGTCATAGTCTTGTGTTCATGTGACTGACGATGTTTAGTTTATTTGACATCCACTTTTTGAAT
>JADBJO010023666.1:0-7500 GCA_016801955.1 Conus betulinus | reverse complement strand
AAGATAATGTCCATCTGTTTAAAAACACTCAGACAATGTATTGTGAGAGTGAGTGAGTTTCAGGGGAAAAAGACTGTGGGAAAAATAGAAGAATGAAGGCCGCACTGTTCACAAAAAAACAAGAATGAAAAAGGAAAAGAAAAAAGCAATAAGTAAAAAGTGAAAATATTGGAGGTTGGAGGGAAAAAAATCTTAATGGGCCAGCAGCCCGCACAAACTCAAATCATGTTGGTTGTTTTATCTGTTGTTTCTACAAAGCAGATCGAATTAAGTGCAAAGCTTCCACCAATCACCAACAACAGGGTTGACTTTCGATATGGTCAGTTCAGACACAACAAAGGAGCAGGAGGCACAGAGGTCCCACCTTGGTGAACTCCTTCCCCTGCAATGCCTGTGGACGTCAGGGTATCTCAACCACAGGCCTCCACTCTCCACGTCAGGACCCATTCCAGCTTGTGACCTTTCTTCGTGCACACTTTTGAAATACGATGGGCAAATGACGATGTAGTGGCGCGGGGTAAATGGATACGCAGTCATCTTTTGAGATTCCGCTTAAGAATTAATGACCTTCTCTGGACACATCCAATTTGCGCCCAGTTTCAGATTAGTGACTGTTCGTGCTTCGTTTCCATCTTCATGTCTTGAATGTTGTTTGCCTTGCCTGAAGAAGACCAAACAGGTCCAAAACGCGTAGCATTTGTCATGTAATTTGTTTGTTTCTTTCATATGGAGGCATAGTGATTTGTAAATTTTGTTTGAATTTCCACCTGCTATCACATCACTTTCAAACCAACTTCCGATTCAAAATAATCCGAAATCAAACAGGTATGAATGGAATGGTGGTAACTTATTACTAATTAAAAGGGTGAAACAAAAGTAACTTATTACTAATAAAAAAAAAATTACTATGAAACAAAGTAAACTGAGAAAGTAAGTAAAAGTAGATTTCTAGGTTGCCAAGAAAATGAAACAAGACATGAGATGCCAGATACAGTATACTTCTTGCTTTGTGACCTTATATCAGCAAGACAAACACCTGACAGACAAAAAAAATATCGGCAGAACAACTGATTGAATGATGTGGGCGAGAAACATGCAAATTACAGCGCACCTGAATGAATGACGCTAGGTGGTATTAAATTAAACAAAAGTCTTGCATTCTGACTTGTTTTTGTTTGTCATTTTTGTTTGTCTTGCCTGTAGACGGGGTGAAGCACGTTGATTTGATTCTGTCAGGCTTTAGGTTTCCGTTCGTTTGTCAGGCCAGCTCTAGCTGCCGCTTGCAGTCTTTCCACTTTGGATCTAGCAAAATTAGCCGCATGTCCGACCCCTCCCCTCTCCCACCTTCTCCTTCTCCGCCCGCAGTCTTCTCCCCAGAATGACAACATCAGTGAAATGAGTCTTGGCGGTTTCCTCCGGTGGCTCAGTTTCACTAGTGGGTTATCGGACGTTCGCTCCAAGGCCCATTTCACACGATATGTCAAAGCAGTTTTGCTTTAAAACATATTAACACGGTGTACAAGAACTGTCATTTTTGCATAATGTTGGGCAGGATAAGTATGTTTTGTTTTCGTTTTTTTTTTTTTTTTTTTTCCTTTCTGAAGAGCAAACTGATGGACTAGCCCATGGAACCTTGCTGTTGGTTATCATTTGACTCGTCCATCTGCTTTGCCTGAAAAGGAAATAACTGAGAAGGATGAAAGCTGTTTAAAAAAACGTAACAGTGGAAAAAGACACATCAGTATGGTACCGTGTTAGAGAAGGGTCCTTATATTCTCCGCGAACTCAAAAGTTTTTCTAGCATACTTCAGAACAGTTCTTTTTTTTAGTTGATGAGCACTCTTTTAAAGTCCGTCTTCCCAGAATGAGAACAGCTTTTTAATGATCGACAATGGTACATCCAAGAAATCTTTCTTTCCAAATTCAGAAGAGCGTTTCTGTCTGTTTGATGGTGCAAGAGAGAGAGAGAGAGAGAGAGAGAGAGAGAGAGAGAGAGAGAGAGAGAGAGAGAGAGAGAGAGAGAGAGAATGTGCATGCGAATGTGAATCTTTATTCAGATTAAGGCCAAGCCCCATACTGAAGGGGGTTTTATAAATGTAATATATATCATGAATGATACGAATCAAAATGTTAATGATGAAATACTGTAGGATAAAAAACAACGAATAAACCCTCAAGATACTGCAGTCTGAATTCTCTTCTTTCCTTCATAAACATACTTACCTAAATTCAGTTGTGTGTTCTCATTACTTGTCAATAATAAGAGAATGACCCGAAGTTACACGGTTCTGTGTAATATTTGGATTGGATAAGTTTTATTCTTAAATTACTCAGAACGGGGCAGCAAAACAAAACATGCGTTTCATCTTCTCTTGCTCTTTTACATAATCGATATGTTAGATAATTTTTCAACAACATTGCTATACCTAAAGCGATGGTAAGCAATGTCAGATACACCACATCTGAATTTTGTCGGTGCACATCTAACGCGTCTATTCATTTTTATCTTAATATAATGTTCGAATGTATGTGTCGATTTAAAGAGTTTGTACTGAACAAATCTATCACTATTATACATATGGTCATGCCAGTCCTGCCACTTGCAATCAATAATCCTCTGTTTAAAACAATTTAGAAATCCTGATATATTTTTTCAGCACCTTGGTTATCCCAAGCAAAAACAAACTTTTACAGATTTAAACACTGTCCTTTTACCATTATTGTCAAACTTTAACAACATCCTGTAACCTTTATAGGGTATCCTGCATTCGTCCATTCTCGTTAGTTTGAGCCAGTATTTTATACATTTCAAATAAGAATTTAAATAAACAGGATATCTTCCAAGTTCACCGTATATCAGATCATTGGAAGTTCTAATATCTACATTGAAAAAAAACGCTTAAGCGCATACAAGTGAACTTTTTCAATTAAGGCACATTTCTCAAACCCCCATATTTCTGCTCCATACTGCAAGATTGGCTGCACCTGTGAATCGAATAACTTGATAAAAACACTGAATAAATCGCAGTGTAACTTGTATAAAATATGAAGAATAACTATGACTGCCATTTTCGATCTGTTTCCTACATCTTGGCAAGCACACTGAAAACTAGGTTTGGTTGTAAAGTAAATACCAAGATATTTGCAAGCACTAACCAAAGCAATTCTCTCACTTCCATAAGTCCATCTTTCAGCACGCCCTAGATATTTCCTTTCACGAAACACGACAATATTTGTCTTACTCATATTAACTTTTAATTCTAGTTTGCTTGCTGCAGAGTACAAAACATTTAGTTGTCTCTGGAGACCGACCACTGATACTGCTAGTAAAATAATGTCACCAGCAAAAAGCAGCATAAATAATTCTAAAAGGTCAAAAGTTACTCCATGTCGACTATTTTCAATTATTTCCAAGGCTAACTCTTTAATGAATAGAGAAAAACACACTGGTCTACAGACGTCTCCTTGTTTAAGCCCACTTGTACACATGACATACTCAGATAATTTTGCGACTGATCTTATTTTTGCTTTTACCTTTTATGCAACGATGTAGTTTAGCTTTTATTATTCATTTTTAAACAAAACAGGCCATAGCAATCTTCGAGAAAGGGAATCAAAAGCGTTTTCAAAGTCAACAAACGCAACACATAACTTTTGACTGTTTACAAATTGTTTCCAAAGAGCAGCAAGCAGAGTAAATATATGATCGATTGTTGAGAGAGAGAGAGAGAGAGAGAGAGAGAGAGAGAGAGAGAGAGAGAGAGAGAGAGCAGATGACAAACTCGCAAAATCTTTTTTTTTTTTTAATTCTAAACTCAAAGCAGGTTTCTTTCTGCTTGACAGCAGACCAGTTTTAACTTTTTTCTTCTAAAACTCATATACACTTTCTTTTCTGTTCGGCGGGCCTCTGAAAGCCTGATTTCCCTAAATAAGTATATAGTTTGTTTTTTTCCGACTGTGGTGCACTCCGACTGTATAATTAATTTGCTGAACTCTGAGAGGCCTGTATTCGATGTTCAGGTGTCAATTCTCCTTATGAGGTCTTGGCATTTCTTCCATGATGTGTATGTGTGTGTGCACGCGCGCGCGCGCACGCGTGTGTGTGTGTGTGTGTGTGTGTGTGTGTGTGTGTGTGTGTGTGTGTGTGTGTGTTTGTGCGTGCGTGCGTGTGTGCGTGCGTGCGTGCGTGCGTGCGTGCGTGTGTGTGTGTGTGTGTGTGTGTGCGTGTGTGCGTGCGTGTGTGGATGTGTGCGTGCGTGCATGCGTGCGTGTGCGTGTGTGTGTGTGTGTGTGTGTGTGTGTGTGTGTCCATGCAGTGCCATTTAAAATGTTCGCTTAGAACTTTTGATTAGATTAGGCTGTTCAGGACGATGATGATGATGATGATGATGATGATGATGATGATGATGATGATGATGATGTTCATCATCATTATTTTTATCATTGTCATTATTATGTTGTTGTCGTAGCTGTTTTTTGTTCTTGTTTTTCTTGTTTTCTTTTATGTTGTTGTTGCTAAAGGACAAAAGTGCACGCAGAGAAACAAATGTGACAACCTATTATAAAACCTGCTACTGAATACACAAACTGTATTCATAGTCACTACAAATGTGGACACCTATACAAATTGTCCATAGAATTAAAATCTTCCACAAAGTTAGTTTATGGAAGGCGCACTAAACCTGTGACATACATATTTACATAGAAGTTCTCTTCAGGATTTTCCCTCATTTGACCTCTCTCTCTCTCTCTCTCTCTCTCTCTCTCTCTCTCTCTCTCTCTCTCTCTCTCTCTCCCCATACGGAAGTCAGTCTTGTCTAATATCTTAAGCTTATTGCGTGCTATTAACTTAAGGCCTTCCATTACTTTTCTCCACATCATTGTAATGCAGTAAAACGTTACTAATTCATTGACCAATGCATGTCTTGACGGTTAACTTGTGATCAAATCAGCATGTTAGCTCGACATCAATTGAGCATGGGATTCTAGCCATTTCAAAAACTGATTTTCATTGATTGTCTCCGCTTTTCTGTCAGTGTGTTGAATGTATACATGAAAGGGTTAACTGCAGAGTTCAACGGTAGCGCAAAAATAGCCAGGGCCACATTCACTTCAACTGAGACGGGCACGTCAGTTAAGGCCAACATTCCACACATTCCGATGGGAAACCAGCACATGAAATTTGTTAAAGCTATACCAATCAACCTTCGCGCTATGGTCATGTCACGTGACAATTTCGTTGTGTTAGTTTTCAAGGTGTTTCTCTGTATGGTCCAATAAATAAAGGCCTGACCAACAGATACAAACAAAAATAGAACAAGATTGAACACGATGAACACACTAAAAGAATAAACGCTGCCTTTAAACTCGTGTCTTGTAACTGGCAGTGGGATACAAATACCTGTCTGGCCATAAAATTCCCATTGCGCCATCACTGGAAGCAATGGTATTGCCGCCAGAATCCAACCCAATAGCCAGATCAATAGACAAGCTACCGTTGCTGACGTTTTCTCGAATCGCACAGTACTGAACGGAAAGTGAAGAACGGCGAATCTGTCCATTGTGATTATCCAGATGATTAGAGCTGACACTTCACAGGACAGTAAAGAGAGAAATCCAGCCATCTTACACATCACACTGCTTTTCCACATGCCATCACAATGTAGGTATCTGCCACGAAATCGTTCATCAGCCACTCCAATAACAGTAACGTAGACAGCCATCAGAAAGTCAGCCACGGTGAGATTGATGAAAGACTCGGAAGCCGCTTGAAGAGGCCATGCTCTTTGTAAACACGCGCGCACAGAAACAGAAGACGTTTCCCTGTCACTGATAGACAGGCCACCAGCCACAGAAACAGACGGTAGGACCATGACTGCAACAAGTCTTTGCAGGAAGAAACGTCGTCTTTTGGAGCGTCACACCACGACTCATCGAAGCTAGCAGGAAGAATTTCATTGCAACAGAGCTTGTAGTTTTGTGTGGATATCATTTGCAAACGTGAAAGATATTTGAACAGATCTGGCGGAAATGTTTTCACATAAGTACCGCTCATATGCAGTTCAGTCAACTGCTGTGTAGATCGAAATCCTTCTTGGCTGATTGTATGGATGGAAGTAAAAGATAAATTTAGTACCTGTAGTCTTGGAAAGAGTGAGAAAACTTTGGATTCTAGTTTGGTCAGAGATGTATAGGATAGATCCATCGTTGACAGTGTGTGCTGCTGCCTGAAAGAGGAGCGTCAGAAGACAGTGTAGTGAGAGGATTTCTGGACAGGGACAACATTCGAAGATTTTCCAATCTGAGAAATTGTGTTGCATTAAAATGTTGGGATCTGGTTGCCACTGAGATCAGAATTCTGACATTTAGAAAGTTTATATCAGGTAAAACTGTCAGGGAACACCTGCCAAGAATCAATACAAAAAGATAGGGCAGATTGTTCACATCAGACAGTGTCAACCCTGAACCTGTTGCGTCCAGGTAGCGGAGTTGAGGAAAGGGAATGGCCGAAAAAGGCTGAGAACACAGGAAAGTGTGACCTTGACAGAGACAAGCCACTGGACAGGTCAAGTCACAGACTAATTCATCATCACGCAGTGGACAGTGACTCCAGCCATCACACAGGTTGTCACTATGTACACACAATGTTGACGCTCTGCACCTGAAAAATCCTGGACATGTCAGGTCGTCACATCCCTCTTCATCCCGGTGGTCAGTACAGTCGTACATCCCGTTGCACCGTGTGTAGACAGGTAGACAGTCGTCCATGTCACCTGGGCAGCGATAGTGACTGTCAGGACAGGACTCATTGTGGACCATTGGAACGGACCTGAATTTATCAATGCCGTTGAAGTGGACAAGAGCAGGAGATGGGAAGCAAGTGTGTTTGAACATTATAGTCCTGAAAGGATCGCAGTTCGCTTCATCTGATTCATCTTGACAGTGGAACACTTGGTCACACTTCTTCATGTAGGACAGACACTGACCATTTGCACACGTAAAAGTGTCAATACAAAGAGCATGTTTACAGATGGATTCATCGCTGCCGTCTGGACAATCTGCAACATAATTGCACAGTAGGGTATAGGACAATGTCGAGATCTCGTCACTGCAAACAAACAGAGGCAGAAATGTGCTATGATGGCCTGATGAATGCATGCTTTCTGGGAGTTTGTATGGCAACTGACCGGAAACATTGCAGTGTGTGACGTCTTCCTGACACACTTTATATGGAGTGGAGCCACACAAGAGAAAGGTATATGTCAGATGATCACCGACGCACTTTGTCATGGACAGTTGTTCTGATGGCCAAATGTGTGCACTGGTCAATGGAATTTCCTTGGAGTATTCCTCTGTCTGGTTTGGCCTGAACTCACAAACCAGTCCTCTGAAAAAAACGCCGTGAGTTCAAAGTGCATTTGAACATAAACATACCTATAGGTCCCAGAGTGGATAAGTAGCACATTTTTACACCATCGTGGAAATACGCAATGTTAAAAG
>JADBJO010023665.1:0-26243 GCA_016801955.1 Conus betulinus | reverse complement strand
GGATGTGTTTGTCAAGTAGTCGTGGTGTGGAGAACCAGAAGTTGTTGATAGGTAGATGAGAGGAAGACAAGAGCAAGGCACTATTGCATGAACTGCACTAGTACGTGAAAAATAAAAAAAGGTAAAAAAAGAAAAAATAGTGTCAATTCAATCAGTTGCAATGTGCGAGCAAGGGGCGTGCCCTGGTAGCCATCAGCAAAGGAAAAAAAAAAAGCACATGGCTATATTGGTGTCGAGCAAATCTGCGGCAACGATACCCGTTTTTTAGCACTCTCTAAGGACGGGGTTCGAACACGCCTTGAAAGTCCATGGAATTCACTTGGAAAAGTTGCAAGACCTCGAAAGACCTGCTGAAGAATCAATATGAAATGTCTGTGGGCCATTATTTGACTGTTCTCCAAAACCCCTGAAAACCTTTGAAATCAAGCCATCGCAGTTCCAAAATTCTGTTAATTGGCACAAGAAAGATGGCAGCTTGATTTGCTGTGTTTCAGGTCAATTGAAAAAAATTTGTTAAAAAACAAATTTTTACACAACTCGTCATGTATCCTGGATTAACTCTGCGAGTTACCAAGGGAGATAAGTTTGGAACTCGATCAAAAAAGTGAAGTGGTAACTTGATCCCTTGCTGGAAATAGAGGTATGGACAATCCAGGCATTTGGACAAGTTTGTAAACAATGTTGTTTTAGATAATTTTTTCATCAAGCCTGAATGCAGACAAAGCGAGACTCCATTCTTTTTTAATGTTTCAGCGAAGTAGTGTAGCCCCTTAAGGGGAGCACTTGGAGTGCCATGTAAAAATTTGACCAGTCTTTGAACACGGGTTGGGGGTTGGGTGTTTTGGGCTCAAGAAAAGTTCGTGGAAACAATTCGCGGGGTTCATGTGTCTCCTTTCACATTTTGGATAGGTAGAAAAATGTAAAAAATTGGACTTCTTTTATGTTGAAGGTGGTGTGTGAAAAATTGCTCTAATTTCTTTTATAGTTCAAACGTCCCCTTTTCTCAAAAATCACTTTTTTACAACCAAGGTGGATGTGGTTGTAAGGAGTACATAGTGTGGATCCGACTAGCTGTTTGGTTTTTTTTTTTTTTTTTTTTCTTGATCAGAAATAGTGATTTCCCTGCATGCAAGGATATTGTATTCTAAGGTCAAATAAACCAGCAGGTCTCATTTGTTTATGTCTATTGGAAGTTGATGCGACAAGCAGTCTGCAATGTAGAGTAGTGTGGACACTCGCAAAGCCTTTGATGGCGGACCCCATATGGGAACCAAGCAAAAATGATATGAAAACGTTTGAAAAAAGAGCAGGTAGGGGGGGTATATTAAAAATCCTTTGTGTAATTGCATTAACGATAGAACTCAGCCAAGAAACTCTATATCAAATGAAATGTGTTGGTAAAGCATGAGTCTATAGCTTCAGCAAAACAAGCAAAAGTCATGTGGGTAACTATTCACAGTGACCGTAACCCGCTCTGCGTAGGTACAAAAGAGTCTAGGCCTGGCATGAACTCTTTTTTTTCAATTTTTCATCCATTTTGCCCACCCATTTGTGGTCCCCAAATCACAAAGAGCTTTGAAACAGAGCCCGGCCTCAAATATGTTTTTATATCTGTTCCCGCCGCCATCGGTATGAACATAATAGAAACGAAGGGCTAAAAAAAAACATATGCTTATTAATTTTTTCATGCCACCTGTCCGGGAAAATGAAATAACATGCGACTTTGTGAAAACTCCTCGCAAGAACGCCTTGAATTTTGTCTGGGGAATATCTGTGGAACACGATGTTAGAAAACAACTGTATGTGCCAGGAGCAGTGTCAAAACATTTATAGATTTATAATGTGTTGTAGCCTTGAATAAAAAAAAAAAAAATCTTCTTGAAAATCTTCTTGAAAAACTCCTTGAATTTTTCTTGGGGGTCTGTAGGAAACTCTGGTCCTTATGCAGTGTGTAGAAAATCATACTCTTTCTAAGGACTAACAACATGTCGGAAGTGAGAATTTATGCTTATTAGAAAGTCCTCAAGGGACAAAAAATCTACCAGTATAGTGATTAACCAGACAGATTTTTTCAAACGCAGAAGAGAAAGGAAACTGGTCCTTACGAGTGTATCTAGAAAGACTTGTGTGTGTGTGTGTTGTGTGTGTGATGTGTGTGTGTGTGTGTGGGGATATGTTTTTTTCTTTATTAAAGAAGAGAAAAAAGAAATAAAAAAAGATGCGCGGATGGAGGGGTTTTTAATGGCTGCCAAGAGTGTATGTCTTAGCTTGTTTAGTGTTAATGAGTCATGGTTTTCAACACTATCAAAATAAAGAATTTCAAAAAGTTTGCATTATGATTTTGATACATAGACTAGAACACTGGTAATCATGATGAACGGGCTTGAAGTTTCCCTCAGTTTAGGTGCCCTTGAAAAAACGTATATCTCAGGATGCATTTGCATTTATGCTCAGCATGTCAAACTCTGGTAAACCGTGAAGGCCAATAGGGGCAGAGCTCTGATCAGCAAACATTTTTTTGAGATTGGAAGTCCATAAAAGGAACTCTAGCTGGGACAGTGCCCGGTTTTGTTCATCGTATTGTAGAAGATAATGGGAGGTTGCTTCCACTTCTTTACAGTCGGTGGGTGTTCACCACCCACCATGCCAGTGCATGGCCTATTGACCTTGGATCCGATCAGTATATCACAAATTTTGATGGGGAATAGTTAAAATTCCGTCCCCGCGACCAAGTACCCCTTCACGGAGAAGCGATACATGCTGCGATGAGCTGAGGCATGGCAACACATGACATAGCATGACAACATCGCATAGCATATGTGGCAGCGGACACCAAACATGGTTATCACATACACATACACACATAAGCACGTGTACCCTAGGAATTCAGTGTAAGCGTGGTCCAGAAAAGTTCCCGGGTTTCAGATTCCTCATAGTAAATGTAAGAGTGGGAAGTAGACAACGAGACGTACTGAAAATAGGAAAAATTCCTTTTAACCTCCATACATAGAGATGTGTTTTACTCAATGAGCACACTGCTACATCTTTGTGCGTCTAGATGTAGTGCACCCGTCATGTTCTGGTTTTACCTTTTTTTTTTTTTTTTTAGGCACTTCTGTGGTCTATATTTTTATACCAAAGAGGAGGGAGACGAGAATCAAGGCACAAGCCGGATGGGATGTTAGCTTAACTTGCACTGTGTGTAAAAATTAAGATGTTATACAAAGTTGATGAAAACATAAGGGAAAAAAAAAAGAAGGCAAAACAAAAAAAACCTGCAGCAATCAGCACTAATTTTCTTAATTAATATGGAGTAAAATACTTAAAAAGGCGGGAAAAAAGTGTGGAACTGAAATAGACAACAAAGAAAAAAAAAGAGTAACAGTAACAGTAGGCAAGTGAATTTTCTTTGGTAAGCAATAGAATATCAGAGGAAAAAGTGTCGTTCAGAAAACCAGTGAACTTGTCGTATTAGGCGAAGACCTTGCTCATCTGCCTGATGCCTCAATTGTACAAAGGGAGGCAAAAGTACCGGTGAGTTAAAAAACTCTGGTGAACTTTGTTCTGATAGGATCATTACCTTGCTTTTTTCTGCCTTTTTTTCTATGAAAGTCCGGATATTAATCGGATTGATGAGAGCAAATTTCTGTCTCCCCAACTTTACCTGTAGTCGATTAAGTCTTAAATTTCTGAAGCAGGGAGATTTTAGATTCGGAAAAATGCTAATTGCGAATAAGGAAGAGTGGATGGGAGGTGTGAAAATAGTTGTATAATTCAAGAAGTTGGGGTGCGCTTTTGTCCATACCATAAGACAAAAAGATGATGGTGCTTACCCTTTGGAAGGAATAAAGAATTTCTGCTTGTCTATGACCATTCGTCTTTTACAGGGTGCCGATTTGCAGTTGTTATATTGTCTTAGTTTGAAAATGCTGTCAAAGCAGTACCTATGTTGTGAGACACAAAGACGAGGAAAAGGGGGTTGCCTGATATGGTAAGAGCGTGAGTACTTGTGTGGTGAAAAGTACATCGTCTACACATGCCTGCAGCACAATGTGGCGAGGCGCAACCACACACAGCACACTAAACCCACACAACACCCACACACAACAGACACCACATCAACCACACACACCCAAAACCTCTCGTTCCATCCCAATACATTTTTTTTATTTAAACAGAGGTTGGGATGGGAGGAAAGGATTTCTGGTTTCCAACTACTCTAAAGACACCACATCTCATCCGGCATGACTCCGTCCACCTTAGTTTTCAGTGCTCTTTTTTGCCTGTGCGTGTTTTTGTCTAGGGCCTAATTAGCATTTTTAGGGATGACGATTTTTTGTTAACTGTAACCCATGTTAGGCCGTAAGGATCGGGGTCTTACACTGCAGTTTTTCCTCTGTGTATTTCTCAGCCTTGTCAAGTCCACTGTGCTGATATGGAGGTTTCCAGGTTGTCTTGGGCTGTCTTGAACTCATGTACTATGAATTTTGTTGTCTGAATTCATCAGTCTCTGATAGGGTACTTTGTGATCAGCAGGGTCCTGGCATGATTTGGCTTATGATTAGGCAGTGATTAGGCGAAGTGACGTGAGCTATAAGCGGGTGCCAATAATAGTGACAAGGAATCCACAAATAAAAGTGGCCAGAGAGACTCATCGGCGTCCGGGACCGGCCCTGAACCATAGAAGTTAATATGTGTATCCAAAAGGGCCTTTTGGAAGAAAGGAAGCCTTAAGCGGACTGGTGACATACAAGGGAATGAAAAATATTTTTTGATCGGTTTGAACAGGGGATAAATAAGTTTACACCATCACGTCCCCTGGGGTGCGCTGGGAGGAGGAAAGGGGAATTTTTTTTTTATTTTGCTACATATTACCCCAGTATCTTAAGTGGGTGAGGAGGCTTGTATATGTGTTAACTATACTACTCATGATGAGCCATGGGCCTCTGAAACATGGTTTGTTTATAATCTAAGTTTGTAGGAATTGAAATGTTAGAACATAAGATAACTTGTTACTTACATGCTCAAACGCAAGTTGCAGACAGCATAGCACAGTGGAGGGTTGGTTCATAGATTGTGTGCGCCATACCAGCTGTGATGTTGAGTTTTACTTGAAATCAAAGTGTTCGAATTTGTTGCACAGACATCACTGATATGGACCCCTGGCAGTAGGCTTGCTTGTGTAACCAGCAAGGGGAAATATGAAATTTTTAAATTAAGGAACATATATTAAAAGCTTTGCAGTTCCACAGAACAAACTCCATGTCTTGTTGGTGTTTTAAAGGTAGGGAGGAGGTGGAATTAGGACACACGCGAATAAATGGCACATTTTGTGGAGCCGGTGGCTAGACCCAATGCCCAGACCAAGGCAGCGACACCCTCTGCCATACCCAAGCTTCAGACCCGCTTACTGTGCTGCCCCCGAAACCGATGCTGTTGGCCTGCCACCACAACTTACGATAGGGGCAAAAGCATCATGAAAGCTAACCCCATGGCCTACCAATGCCAATACAAAGGTTATGCTATACAACGCGGGCCCCAGGTTGCTTTTGGAACACAGTACTGCAAAAGGGGGGTATTTTGTTTGGGTTATCGGAACAATAGTGATGTTGATCAAGCCTATTGAAAAAGGCTTGAGGCAACGGGAGAGGCTGACCAATAAATTTTAAGGTCAGGTTTTTTTCAAGTCATGTGCAATAAGGTATAGGTGCGCGTATGTTAACCTCATTATCCGTTCAGTTCAAAACACGCCAACTAGGCGTGGACTTTCCCAGGCTTGGATGTTTTGATTGTGCAGTTCGAAAGGATTGTGTTGCTTTTAAGTTCTGTCATAACTCCGGGTCGCGCTAAGGAAACACTGGTAAATACAGCGTATCGACGATAGAGGTTCTTCTCACAATGAATAGATTTCTAGGTGTGGAAGTATTCACAGAGCGACATAAGTGTTTTATAATGATTAGGGTTCTGAAAGGATCCTGAGTGCACTGGTAAGGGTGCGTCATTTCTGAGCCATGGTTTTAGACATAGAGCTAAATGCTACATGAAAACTGGCACTAGCCACAAAGTGTCCGTAGCCAATCTATATGTCGTGAGCATACAAAATTATAATGGATTTGGGGAGGAAAATATGTGAACTTTCCTTACTCAGTGTCACACATGAGGTGGCGGGAAGGAATCAATAGCTTCAATTAGTGATTCCCAGAGGTACTTTACGTTAGGTTTTGTAGGTATACAGGGCGATAAGTGATTATGTAATGTACACCAGCTTTGAACCCCTAGTGATGGGGAGGCCTGACCTTCTCCGCAGGCACAAGGGGGGGGTGGGGCTATAGCATAGGTGAATGCTGACCAAAGGTTGGGCCACCATGCAAAAATGTTTGTAGTGTGAATTTTTTTCGCTGTAAAGGAAAATCCACCAAGCATAAATAGTAATAATGTAAATCAGTAGTGGTTGGTATGGTTGGAATAATGAATAACGAAAGTGAGAGGAACCCAAGAAGGATACTATTTGGTCCAGGGCAAACCATTCGTCTTCGAGTAAAGAGAGGAAGCAGGCTCTAAAACAGTTTCTTTGTTTGAGTGTACCATCACAGATGGGTTTTAATAAAAATTTCCGGTACAAGAGCAGCGTTGTTGCACATACAACGCTACTTTTTGGTCGGTGTTTGTTATGGTACACTATGCCTATATTGATATTACAGTGGGTGGAGGATGTTTGACACGCCTCCCCCCGGTAGTGATAGAGCTGAGTGGTTAGAGATTTATCATAGGGTAAAACCACTTGTAACAATGCAATACTTTGTGCTGGATATCGGAAGATTCTGAGGATTGCACAGGTGTCAGATGGTCACTAGGTTGCTTTTTCAGTGATGTCTTATGTTCTCTGGTGGATCATGATACTTAGTCATTGCATCGATCAGTTTTTAGGGAAAACGGGAGTACGAGTGTGGGGGTTCCGCCATATGCCAATCCCTTCCAGTGCAGTTTAGTTTATAGTTATAAGGGGGTGATTTAAAATTATGGAGGAAACACGGTGGATCAGCAAAGGAGTACATGCCATTCCATTCAGCTTATAAGGAAAAAATTATGGCCCGGATAGACTATCATGTTTTCCATAATGTGGTGGTGGGAACGACGGAAAGAACGCCTTGATGAGCGACCACAGATGTTTGAATGGCACGACACATGTTTTAAGGATATGGGTGGAGAAAATTGAAAAGAGGCCAAAACAGCAGCGTTTGCGGGGCAGTGGTCGTGGGGGGTTTAGTTGAAAAGTCATGGTGACATGGCATGTCTGATGAGGGCGCACCTGGGATAAATGTAGGACACGATCGAACATCTGACAAAACACGATGTGCGTTGGCCGTGACTGCCGTATGCCTCCGTCTCTCTTATCTCTGTCTCTTTCTGTTTTTCTCGTGGTATCGTTGTTGTATCAGGGTGCGGTATCTGTCGTGGTTATCTATATGCTCTTCCACCATTAAGGTAGCCATAGCCTTACCTCTTACAACCGCCCTTAATATTGGCCATGGTGTGGATATCTATGGTTATTGGGGAGGCACTGGGTTTGTCTTTGGCTAGTCTTTCGATGTCATGGATCCTGAAACGTTACTTACAATCTATATGTTTGTCTCCTACCAGGTCTGCTTTGACTTAGTGTAAAGTGGGTGTGACCCAAAAATAGGGAATGGAGAAGGCGTGAGAAGGGGTGTTACGGTGACCCTCAAAACCTAGCAGGATGAAGGGGTTTTTTTTTTAAATAAAGTAGTCAGGGTTTGATTGGAATGTGATAAAAACTGTGACTAAACCCTAAGTCGAGTCATTTTGACAGGAGCGGGGTACGGAACCAACCGAAAACGGCCCACGTCACCACTTGGGCTTGTATTGGTCTGTGTTTTTCCTTCCTCTGCTTTTTTTGAACCCCGCTCGCACCCCCCGCCCACCCCCCCCCCCCCCCCCCCCCCCCCCCCCCCCCCCCCCCCCCCCCCGCCCCCTCCCCCCCTCCCCGCACCCCCCCCCCCCGCCCCCCCCCCCCCCCCCCCACCCCCCCCCCCTCCCTCCCCCACCCCCCCCCCCCCCCCCCACCCCCCCCCCCCCCCCCCCCCCCCCCCCCCCCCCCCCCCCCCCCCCCCCCCCCCCCCCCCCCCCACCCCCCCCCCCCCCCCCCCCCCCCCCCCACCCCCCCCCCCCCCCACCCCCCCCCCCCCCCCCCCCCCCGCCCCCCCCCCCCCCCACCCCCCCCGCCCTCCCCCCCCCCCCCCCCCCCCCCCCACCCACCCCCCCCCCCCCCCCCCCCCCCCCCCCCCTCCCCACCCCGCCCCCCCCCCCCCCCCCCCCCCCCCCCCCCCCCCCCCCCCGCCCCCCCCCCCCCCCCCCCCCCCCCCCCCACCCCCCCCCCACCCCCCCCCCCACCCCCCCCCCCCCACCCCCCCCCCCCCCCCTCCCCCCCCCCCCCCCCGCCCCCCCCCCCCCCCCCCCCCCCCCCCCCCCCCCCACCCCCCCCCCCCCGCCCCCCCCCCCCCCCCCGCCACCTCCCCCCGCCCCCCCCCCCACCCCCCCGCCCCCCCCCCCCCCCCACCCACCCCCCCCCCGCCCCCCCCCCCACCCCCACCCCCCCCCCCCCTCCCCCCCCCCCCCCACACCCCCACCCCCCCCCCCCCCCCCACCCCCCCCCCCGACCTCACGCCCCCCCCCCCCCCCCCCCCCCCCCCCCCCCCCCCCCCCCCCCCCCCCCCCCCTTAACTCTTTCATTCCTACTTTTCTATGAAACATTTCTTCCTCTTGTCCCTAGATTCTTAGTAAACACAAGTAGTCCTTCATTCCTGATTTAGAGGAGAGAGAAAAAAAAGAAGAGTAAAGTGAGAACTGCCACGTATGCAGTAGCAAACTGGCCAGAATAGAGCGGCGACCACCTTCCCCACCGCTGTAGGGAGCCATCTGGCATCCATTCCATTCGTAAGCCCTGCTGTGCGAGCGACCCGGCCAGGTCATGAGTGTACTGATGACATGACTGGCGTGAAGTTGAAAGTGTTTACAGGAGAACTGATCTTCTGGGCTGCAGGAAGGAAAGGAGGGATTTTGTGCTGCCCGGTTTTCCGGGTGCAGGAAGGGTAGGATTTCTGCAAACCGGAAAAAAACCGGGTTGTAGGGATGAAAGAGTTAAGTGAATTCCACTGTATTTGTGTTCTGACTGACAGAACAATGTCACATTGTCAGTGTAACAATGGTGGTCTTATATATTGTAAAGTAAAAGGGAAAAAAAGCTTCCTTGAAATGTCTCTAGAGTGTATTTGTCAAATGTGCACACGTTTTTGAGCTTCAGGAAGGTAGAAGTCTGACAGCAGTCAATTTTTTTTTTAAATGTGATATACAAAAGCTGTTGATGTTTTTCTTTGAAAGCCATGCCTATAATCATTTTGCCATCAACAGGAAACAAAAAATAGGTCTTGTTCCCAGCATTTTTACTTGTATGCTGTGAATAGCAGATAGCTATTTTTGTTTGGTTATTAGAAATGCAGACAGATGAGAACACCTGAACTATAATGTGACTGAATTGTACCTATTGAAACTTTCTGACAGCTTTCATAAAATGAGTAAGCAGCTCTTTATCCAGGCCACCCATTTCTGGCTATTCCTGGCAATCACAGTAACTGGGCTGAACAGAAAACAGTTTCAAAGGTCAGACATGCACTTGAAATACAAGCCTAGTTGGACAGTTAAGAAGTTTTCATCAGGAATTTCTTTACATCATTATTTTCAGCGCCAGATCGTATTTTGTTGGTGTTTTGTCTACTAATCAGTCAGTATCTTTTGTTGTTTTTTACATTCTTTCCAGTTAGTGCCTTTGAAGTAGGAAATTGTGCCTGTCCTTTTTTTCATTGACCAGACACACACTTGTAGGATCAAAACATGTTCACTTGCTGGACTTCAAGCAGTTATGCATTGTCGGATTTTATTTCAGAAAACTTACAACAAACAGAAATGAGAATGAGCACAAAGCAACGATGATTTTATACAAGGTCAAAGTCACAGTTATGCATTGTCAGATTTTATTTCAGAAACTTACAACAAACAGAAATGAGAATGAGCACAAAGCAACGATGATTTTATACAAGGTCAAAGTCACAGTTATGCATTGTCAGATTTTATTTCAGAAACTTACAACAAACAGAAATGAGAATGAGCACAAAGCAACGATGATTTTATACAAAGTCCTCAAAGTCATGGACATACCTGGTGCAGAACAGTGTGATGATACCTGCAGGATGAAAAGCAGAGCCTTACATTGGCTTTGAACATTACAGGTTTTCTTTTCAGTTTTTGCAGTTTCATATTTCTGAATTTTTTTACGTAATGTGATTTTTGTGTGCAGCCCGCGGTGAGCTATGACCAAACTAAGGCATATTATCAGACGGCTCCAACAGCTGCTGCAGCCTATACAGCAGCTGCTGAAGCACACTACCAGACAGGTAAAGTGTTTACTATTTCCTGTGTATTGTGGTAATCTTGGTAGATATATTCTGTACTGTTTTTTGATCATTTTTCAGTGAATGATAGCAGTCCCTTTTGTAGGAGTTGTAGTATTTGGAATATGTTGGGAAATTGTTATGCAGAAAAGTTTTCTAGAAATAATTCTCAGAAGAAATGTTATCCTGCTGGAGAAAAAATGAAAACAATCCATCCATAGTGACCAGATAAAATTGGTATGACCAGATATTTTAAAGGGTTGCACTAGTAGCAACATGCTTGAGAATGGATGACAGTTTTATTGAGCATATGTGTAAGCTGAATGGAAAAAATTTTGCTTGATGAGGTACTGATTGTGGTAACTGGCAAAAACAGTGAGGCTAGAAGGGCCTAGGGAGATGGCCGACTGCTAAGATCAAACAGATAATGGATCTGCCCTTTGATCAGAATCTACTCCAGCATTTACTGATTTGGGCCCAGGGCCATATTTCATCTGTCCACAGAAGTTCAGTAAAATTAGCTCAGTAATTTTTCTTTTGTTTTGATATTGCTGAAGGAGATACCAACCAAAGATGGATGTGATGATGTGTACACACATTTGTTTTAGCTGCTTATGAGGTGGTTTATGTGGGAATTCAAACAAACGAAATCATATTCAGTTTTGAAAAAAAGAGAAGCAAACACTATGATTATTTAGAAAAGTAAAATCATATACAATTTAAAAATAAGAAATTTTTATTCAGATTTAGGCCTAGGCCCATATCTGAAGGGGGGAAGTCATCATATAATCTCATATGCACACGTCTACGCACATAGACTTAAAAAATTCAGACAAAGGTCAGATAGCATTGTTTGTCATGCACAAAAACAAAAAAAGCAGAGCACAACAAAAACAAAATTTCGGTTGGTATTTGGTCAATCAATAATCGTTATTTTTATGTTGAAGCAGTACTCAGACGTTGTTAATCTTCGTATACAACATATTTTGTAAGAGAAAGTCATATACAATTAATCATTACATATTTTTTAACAAGATTGTTATGGTGAGGGAGAACCACATGTTTGAATAACAGTAATTGTTTAAGAATAAAAAAGGTGCCACATGAGCCTGCCCAAGGCATCGGCTGTGCAGGTCACCACAGCAAGTCAGAGTTATGCCTACACAGCATCAACCACCCCTGCCGTCAACACTACACCTCGGCCTACAACAACCCTACAAGTAGGAATCTTGATTTTTGTGGGTGTAATGCACTTTTCTTGCCTTGTGGTGTTGGTCAAGAGGCTCAAGTACAGTTATCCTCTCTCCTGACTCTCATACAGAGAGAGAGAGAGAGAGAGAGAGAAGAGACATAAGACAAGGATTCAGCTCTGTAGGGCTTGTCTAAATTAGTGTATATCTTGTTTTAATTCTTTTTATGTTTATTTCCAGAAGCAAATGATTTTTAAAAGATTTTTCTTTTGTCAGTTTTAGTCTGTTTGGCATTAAATTTTTTTTTTTTTTTGTCATTGTTTAAATCAGGACGTTTCAGATTATTGAAGTATATTTTAAAACAGGGTTCATACGCGCTTCTTGAAATTCCTTGAATTCTGACAGCGAATTTCAAGACTTTGAAAACCTTTGAAAATCAATAAAATGTGGTTCTCTGTGACCAAACCTCCTTGAAAACCTTTTTAAAATCAAGCCATCACCTCCAGAAATTTTAATGTGGCAAGAAGAAATGGCAGTTTGATTTTTCAGCATTGTGGCTAATGAAAAATTATTCAAAAACAAATTTTTACATTGTTGCGATCGTGGATTGCCGTCTCCTATTACCAAGGGCGGTAATTTGTACTTCAATTTTGATGGCAATAAGATTATCTCCCTTGGTATTAACGCACGCGACGTTTGTAATTTTTTTTTTTTTAACTAGGTTTTTTTTTTTTCTTTTTACAATCCAACCAGTCTCTTACACACCATGCATAGTCTGTATGTTCTCTTACAAATGGACATATTTTTGCTGATTTTTAGTGTTTTTGGCATTTAGTACAAAGAATCTGGGTTACCAGCCGCCGTGGCGAAGTGGTTAGCATCGCGGGCTCCCGGCTGGGAGGTCGTGGGTTCGAATCCCATCAGAAGTCTTGTGGGTTTTTCTGCCCCGACCGGCTCCTACCCAGAGTTGAGTTTGCTGCGGACTCAGTTGGGAAGACTGGGATCACACAGTCAAGTTTCATCCACTTAATGGATGCGTTTCTGAGAGTGTTGCTCAAATTTCCTGACCAACACTGCAGGTGTCTGTATCTCTCGGGCCTGGTTGACACCGGGATATATTATGAAAGGAAGCGTAGAGTACAGCCCTGTCATGTAGTCTCAGACCGAAATGGAAATCCGTAGCATCATCATAATCATCCTCATTCTCATCGATCAGCATTAAAAAAAAGTCTCTCAAATTCTGTGGCCCATCATGCCCTGCTCTCATGGTGACCTCAGTTTCGATGTCCTCTCCACGTCTGTGGCCTTGGTTTGGTTGTCGTCGGGGTCACCGGTATCGGCGAGTCCATGGGGGCTGTCGTTGGACGGACGTGGTGTGGTGGCGCCCTCCGGAGGGAGAGCTCACTCACGCCGGCTCCGCGACTAAGCAATTATTGTCGTCAGTAGGGGGCTTAGTAGGTGGTGTCCTGCGTATGTTAGATCAGAACAGGCGCCACTGAACACCACTGAAGTGACTCGGCAGCAGTGCAGTGTCTCCTCCGGCGGGTTGCCTCTTGACGACTTGACATGACTGCTCCCTGTGGATTGCCGGTGCCGGGGCTGCGGCGGGGCGACGGGCCCGTGGCTGTGGACAGGGTGTCGGAATGAGCGGCGTGGGCGCACTGCCTCTGAGATAGCGCAGAGGTTGGTACAGCAAAAAAAAAAAAAAAAAAAAAAAAAAAAGAAGAATCTGGGTTTGTTAATGTTGTAATGTGTGGGTGTACTGGCACACTCACTCTGATAAAAAACTGAAAAAAGAAATGGCAGTTTGATTTTTTCTGTGTTTTTAAAACAATTTTTTTGTTGTTTTCTTTGTACAAAAGAATTTGTTTATAAATAATTTTTTCATCAACCTTAACACAGAAAAATCAGACTGCCATTTCTTTTTTCAATATTTACGCAAGTATTGTAGCCTTGAAATAGAAAAAAAAACACTCCTTGAAAACTTCTTGAAAACCCCTTGAATTTTGTTCTTGAGAGTCTGTAGGAACCATGTAAAAAGAGAATACTGTGTAGGTGTTTTAACTTGAATGTCTTAAAGAACGTTTACAATTTGTATATCTTTTATATTTTTTAAGGCTTGTAACTGCTCTCGTTTACCTATAGTGATTTTTGTAGATCTAACGTGGTTTTCCCCTTCCCCACCTGTCCCCCAGCTTACGATGCAGCAGTGTACTCGGCTGCCTCATCTTATTACCAGCAACAGCAGGCCGCTAAATCCATTGGCAGCTGGGCTGCCAAGAAGACAGGGTCCCAGTCCTTCGGGTTCGTACGCCCCTTGAAGACCCTTGAAAACCCTTTAGATTTCAACTGGGTCAAAAAGGCCCTTGAAAACCCTTGAAAACTGCAGATATCCCTACCATCCCTTGAAATCCCTTAAAAATCGTTTTCGGACCAAAAACTGACCGTAACGTTTGAAGACGAATCGGAGAAACAAACGCGCGAACGAGACTTCGGACATCGATTTTCGCCTCTCGAATCGTTGCGTGTCGTCTGCTTTTCGTGTTGTGTGTCGTCTGCTTTTCAAGTAAAGGGAAGCAATTCAATAGTCGGTTATCGTTAGCGCATGCGCAGTTCGGCTTCCGACAAAGGGCGCCATGCTCCCTCATCTTCGTCGAAGTCCGATACTGTTGCGTCTGTCATCATGCCGAAGGGAAATTTACGCATTTGATCCGTTGTGGCTACAGAAGGAAGAATATCGAAGCTGTATCACTGAATGCAGAGACAACAAACATGCGTTTTTTCTGTAAAGTGTGCAAAAAGACCGTTGATGTTCGGACAAAGGGCGAATCGGCGGTTGCAAATCACGGAAAGAGGAAAAATACGTGGAATTGGATAAAGCGAGTAGGCCGGTTGGTAGTCTTACGGACTTCGTTCGGCAATCATCAAATTCATCAGATCGGGTCAGACCCTATCCTTAGTAAGAATCGTCAACCAATCCACAATAACAGCAAGGGGGACAGATGTGTTGAAACTGAAGTGTTGTGGACGATTCATGCCATCAACAATCATAACAGTTTCCGATCTGCTGAAGACAACGCGAAACTGTTTGCAGCAATGTTTCCATATTCCTCGATTGCCACGAACTATCGGTGTGGGGAAACCAAAAGCAGATATCTTGCAACTTTTGGCATTGCTCCTTCTTTCTGTCAGAACTGAAAAAAAAGAGTGAAATCACAGACTGAATCTTCAAATCAGTCGTCACGTCGTCTCCGTAGACTTTAAGTGACTCATTTAAGTGCGCATTTGTTAAAAGAAAAAAGAAAAGAAAAAACATCCTACTTTCTTGTTCAAAAAGACAGCATTCATACCACACCCCTCCCCCTAACTTACCTACCAGCTAGCCTACACACACACACACACACACACACACACACACACACACACACACACACACACACACACACACAAAAACAAAACAAAAAAAAAAAAAATCAATTTTATTCACTTAATTTTTTTTATTACAGTTACTTTCATTTTATTCATCTAGTTATCGTAATCACTACCACTATCATTATTATCATTACAATCCCCCTTCTATATATATATATATATAATTATATAAAAAAGATTATACATAATATGAAAATTATATAATATAAAAATCCCCCCCTGCCCCCCGTAGAATTATTATTATGATCCCACCTTAACCACAACCATCACAAATATCACACCACCCCACTAAACCAGCAACACAACCCCCCATCGTTTCACTCCCCCCTCCCCCCCCCCCCCCCCCCCCCCCCGCCCCCCCCCCCCCCTTTTTCCTCTCCCATAATCCCCTCTGTCGTTTCCGTCTGGCGGCCATTCTTCCTACCACATGGACAGATAAGTCACTCTTCGTTCTTTCTTTGTACTGTCCTAAATGTTAAATATGTTTTTTTTTTTTTTTTTTTTTTTTTTTTGGGTTTTTTTTTTTTTTCCTGAAGAAGATCCAAGAGGTTGAATTGCATTGTGTCTTGTCCTGTGCTTTGTTTGTCAATGTCCTTGGTGGTAGCTAACCCCCTCTCTCTCTAAATTTGGTTCATTCTCCATCAGTCACTCCATTTTGAAATGAAAAAAAAAAAAAAAACAGTTAAGTGTGGAGCTGCAGGAAGGCTACCCACATTCGCCTTTTCAAAAGGGGTTACCCTGCTCCCTATCCTGCCCAGAACAAACATAAGCTAGTCCAGGCCCGCCAACCATTCACACACACACTTCACACGACAGCACATACTGTGGCTGTATTTTAAAAGTAAAGTTTGCTGAGCTCCCTCCTGAAATATGCTAGAGAGGAGGCCTCGGCTGCAGCTGCCGGTAGAGAATTAATGAATATGTCATGCTTTTTGATGAATCATTGAACAAGGACTTGAAACAGAAGCAGCTGGACATTCATGTCAGATACTGGTCCGGAAAGCAGATTGAAAGTTTTCTTTTTCTGATTTCTCAATTTCTGTATAAAGACTTCAGTTTTTTTTTTGTATATATATATGATATGAGCGTGGAAAAGACTACAGAAGTGTAATCACCTTATCATCATGGCTGGATTACATGTGTAAGGTTATTATTCACTTTTTTTTTTTTTCATTGAACGGCTAAATTTGCCCCTTAAAAAATTAAAATATCCGTGGTGGTTCATTGGCTAAAAGAACACTTCCCTACCACTGTTTGGTCTTCAGAAAATCTCTCTCCTTTAAATGTATTATTAACTTTTTAACTATAAATCTGCTCATAACTGCCCATCCACCATTACCACATTTTGTTGGTTAGCTTGAGGTGCTTTTGCTAATTATAGCACTGTCACTTACAGTCACATTTGATGCAACGTGAACTTCCTGGGCTCGAATTGAAGCATTTTGCAAAAGTTGACCACTTTTACGATAGCAGTTGCCCTCAAATAGTGTGTCTTAACGCTCACAGCTTCCCAAACAACCCATAATGGAATGAAACAGAGGGTCATCTTTGACAGATGGTATGATAGTTACCTGATAACAGTGGATTGGCAGGATGGTGGTCAAAAGGTTAATAAGTGGGGAAGAAAGTCAACGTTGTTTTTTTTTTTTTTAACAGAATCAAAGTTCATGAAAAAATGGCAGTTTAGAGCACTGTTGCAGACAGCCCAAAATGCTGTGTCTTTATGCTCTTGCCTTGGCAAGTGACCTGGATGAGAATGAAAAATAGGGTCACTTTTGCTCGGTGGAGGGGTTAGTTGACTGCTTATGATGAATGGGAGGGAGAAGAAGAAGTAGATCAGTAGTTAGAAGGTTAAGAATATTTGGTGGTTGTTGATTTCTGCTACTATATGCCATGTCTTCACAGGTGGTGAAGCTGCACACCAAACTAGGCAAGCCCATTCCTTCCACAGCCCCTGTCCTGGTCACTTCCACTGGCACCTCCACTGTAGCTGTCACCAAGACCACCACTGCCGTGTCCTCCCTCGGCACAGCCTCCAAGACTACAGCCAAGACCACCAGCACCCACCAATGGCAACGTGGTGAAGAAAGTGGTGGCCACTCCCAAGATCACTTTCGTTGGTTAGTGGAGTAGCATTTTTTCCTTTGAATGATGTTGCATGTGTGTATCCCTGTGTTGAGCGAGATTTTTTGGGAAAATTCCACTTTGATTACAATACACTAGAAATTGTCTGTTTATGTTGTCTGTTGAAGGACGTAGCGACATTCGCAGTTGGGTCGTTCTTCTAAACAGTGTACCACGCAGGGGTCAGGTTTTCTGCTGCTGCTCTCCTCCAACACAAATGTGATTACAGTGATTTTTGTGTTCTGTTGTGAAATAAAGACATTAAAGAACCTACGGAAGCTACGATGTGTTTCTTTTTTGCGTGGATGATGATTGCAAGCGTAAAATGTTTCATATTACACGGTTTTTTGTCAGCTTCCTGTTTGTGACATGTTGAGCATCGGGTTATAAACAGTTCGCGGCCACATTTAATCAAAGACTTGAACACTTAAACACTGAATAAAATAATCATTTTAACTTTAAAGTTTCTGCAGTTGATGATGAAATCAAAATATTTGCATTAGTTTAGAAAATACAGCCGATCTATTCAGACCTTATATTCGTAACCAGCCGTGTCCAGTTCTGAACTTCAAAAAGATCGTCTGCTGTATCGACAAGTTCTGTCAGAAAGCGAACTACTTTTACTGCGTCGGACGAGGCATTGATACAGCTTCCTGCACATACCATCATTTATCCAAAACTGGGTAAACTACAGGCGAAATTTTGAAACGATTGTATTAAAGTTTCGTTGTGTCCACTTTCAGCTGTTACGTTTATAAAAAGAAGATTCCAGATATCGTTGAAAGTACTAAACATTTAGGACTATTTTCTTTTGCGTATTACAATGAACACCCGCGGATGGATACCAATGACACACATTTCTTTGTTAGACGGAAGGGACGCCACTCAGATTGATTCAAAATCGCGTTTCCATTGTCAATAGCTCTCGTTACGTTTATAAGATGGTGTGAGATCAACCACCGGTCGACCCTTTCCAGGTACGTTTACACTTTTTATGCAGTCTTCACGAATTTATATCTCATATACATCGATTCAGCAAATATTCTGCTTTCGGGTATTTACTGTTTTGTTTTCCTTATGTGTATTCCTAGTCAGAAATATTCATCTTAGTTCACTGATCGCCGCCGATTGGGCAAAGGTCGAAAATGACTCTCACCGGATTTGAGTTGGTTTTACATCCGAAATCGCGCAGTCACATGGAGAAATATCAGCTAAAACAATACATTAGAATCCATAAATGTTTTCTGTTGACTCCTGATTTACGACGTTTCAAATTTTTAGAGTAAATCAAAGAAAAGTCGGCCTTCATTAGATTCGTCACTCGGAATCGACGGCAACACCGGAAAGTCGATTCCTCGTGACGTTTATAAGTCAGATTTTGCGAAATGGCTTTATCACGCAGTAAGATGTGGAAATACCTACATTTTAGAAGCCACAAAGGCTTGCTGTTGAGTGTTCCAAGTACAGATTTTCAAATTTAGAGCGTAAGTTAACGAAACCCGGCAAAAGATGATTCCATGTTATGTTTGTAAGCCTTTTCTAGCAAAATAACAACAAAGCCAGGTTGTAACAACGGTTGTCGAAGAAACTGACTCAAATAAGTGTATTGTGTTTTTGAGATCACATTTACATGCTGATGTCATTTTTCAGATGGAATAGGATGGTTTGCAAAGCAAATCGCCTTATATTTGTCACTAAGAAACCAATGTTTCTGTTTCCATGTGACGAATATAAACAAACTTTATGTCACTTTAAGTTTTTGTATAAAAAAATAATAAGACTTGATGAATGTTATGAAACATTACTGTGTTCTTTCATGTTAAGATCAATTTTAATGCACAACTTTACTTCAAATTGTATATTATGTATTTTAAAAATTTTTTTCATTTCATGGCCAGTTCTTTTATCGTAGCACAGTGAAAACAATAGTCATAGATTGTTGTATTCTGTGTGAAAAAAAAGTTTACATGCATAACTTCATTAAGCCCTCAATATGTCACAATATCAGAAATTGAAAGCATGCCAGTGAATACTGGGCTTCAGTTTGATTTCAGTTTATTTTAAACCACATGAGTCAGTTTTTTACATTTTTTGATGTTTTTATTTATTTATTTATTTATTTACTTACTTGCAAAAAAGTGGCAGCAACACTAACAATAGTAGGCTAACAGTTTGGTTTATAAACTTTTACAGCATGATGGCTGAGCGACAGAGCAAGAGGATTGCTGCCAAGCGAGTATGCCAGCGTGACCCGAGTCCACCTGCAGTGCCACACAGCAAAAAAAAAAAAGCTAAGACCAATTACGAAAATGTGAAGGCGTGTATTGAAAGAATGAAGCAAAACAAACCTGAAAAATATGAGGCATACAAAGAAAATATGAAAAATGCAAGCAGACTGTAACGGCAAAATATGAGTGAAGAACAGAGATCAAGAGCCCGTGAGCAAGCAAAAATCAGGATGCAGAATTATCATCAGCGACAGTTAGAACTCAATGGAACAGCAAGTTGTGGAAATAAAACAAGAGCATCGATTTCAGAACAGCAAAAAAAAGTGGCGAGAACAGAAACAAAGGCAGAGAGACAAGATGAGTCACCAAAAGCGCACAGCTATGAACAAAAGAAGAAGAGACAAATATAAGGAGAAGAAGATGAATGGTGTCAAAAATCAAACAGTTGTCTCAGAAAAACAACCACCCCAGAAAGTCAGGTCGGTTCTCCAATGGTGGAAGCCACTACTTCACATACACCTCCACGTACACCAGCAGCAAAGCGACAGTGCCTGTCGCGAGTGAAGCGCCAATTGTCTAAAGATCCGCAGATATACTGTCAAACTGTTTCTGACTTGATCAAACATGCGTCGCCAAGAAAAAAGCGACTGTTCAGTGTAATGGGAGTCAACGCAAGACCTTCAGCTGAACATGAAGTAGGGAAGGCCATTATGGAAGAAGTTTCGAACTTAAAGTTTGAAAAGCAGTCAAAAGAAATAAGGATGAAACGTCGGCTGCTCTTGTCCATTCTGGCGAAGAAGAAAAGTGTTCGTTCCACAAGCATAGCATTTGGTTGCCACCGCAAGACAGTGCTGTCTTCATTGAAGAAAAAGGAACCTTCGAAGTTCCAGAAGAAGAAAATTGAGGCTGAGGAAGAGGTAAGAACTGTTTTTGAGTTTCTTCTCATCCTCTCCCAAGCAAGAAACTGGTCTCAAACAAGACAGGAAAAGCAGCATGTGTCCTCAACAAGCTGCTGACTGACGTCTATGCTGACTACAAGGAAGCTGTTGATAATCCTGTTAGCTTCAGCTACTTCGCTTCATGTCGGCCAAAGCATGTAAGCTTGCAGAGACAGGCCATTTTAAGGCAGTGTCTTTGCGAGTACTGCACCAACGTGGAGCTGAAACTTCGGGCTGTCAATGAAGTGGCAGCTCGGACTGACAACCGGTGTTGCATCAGACATGTCTACCATGCGGTAGATATCATCACCTGCGGAAGATCGCAAGGAAGCTGGAAGAAGGAGTGCGCCTATGGCAACTGTTTGCAGTGCTCCAGCCAAGACCTGACCAACCATTTGGACCCGCTGACGCAGCATCAGGCTCCTGTGATGTGGAACAAATGGGAGTCCCAGGCCTATGTCAACAATGGAAAAAGGGTACATTTTTTTTTTTTTAACCTGTATAATAAAAACAAGAACTATGATTCAGCTCACAAAAAAGCGATTAAATAACATTTATTACCAATCAAAACTATGAATAATAATATAGCTATTATACAGCACTTCTCCCAATCTTAGACTGGCTTGGGGCGCTTTACATCTTAACAGTTGCAATTTCCTAATAATTTACACTCATTAAAAAAAAAATCATGTGCCATTTCCTAATCACACACACACACACACACACACACACACACACACACACACACACACACACACAGCTCAGGGGAAAGCCTTCTTGAACAGGAAAGTTTTCAAGGAGGATTTAAAGGCTGGAAGAGATTTTGAGTTTTGAAGAGCTGAAGGGAGGGAATTCCAGATGATTGGAGCCTGACGGTGAAAGGAGCGCGGTCCAAAGGATGCGTTTTTCATTTGAGGGTGTGTGTGTGTGTGTGTGTGTGTGTGTGTGTGTGTGTGATATGATGAAAACTGCACTGGTGAAATTTTTTTGCCTTATGACCATCATAACGAATTCAGATTTGTATGTGAAGCTGATAACAGCTTTTTTATGTCGCAATGACAAGTCACAATGATACTGTATTATTGCAGGGTGCTGAGCCTTTAGCTTTTTTATAGTGAGCCTGGTGAAGCCTTCAGCATATTGCCCAGCGCCTGTACTGGCATATATGACACAGTAACTGAGGTTACGAATGGTATACTGAAGCTGATGCAATACTGTAGGTCTAATTTCTTGTGATTTGTATTGCAGGGCAGCAGAAAGGTATTGGTGAAGCACGCAGGGTCAGTTGCAGAACTGATCGAAGAGTTGAAGGATGAAGTGGTCTTCCTGGCTCAGCATCTTTTTCGGGCAAATTGGCAAGTGAAACAGTTTGAGTCCATGAGAACAAGCCATCCTTTTCCGCCAGCAACAGTGGGTATGGTCCTGGACTTCGCCGAGAACTTTACCTGCACTTTTCAAGATAAGTTCAGGCTGCCCACTGTCATCATGAACAGGTAACTCTGCATCCAATTGTAAGTTACTATCTGTGTCCGCAAGATGGATGTCAAGAAACTGTAACAGAGTCCATGGTTTTCATTTCCATGACAAAAACCCATGACCATCATGCAGTGTTCCAATTCACACGGGAAGCATTGAGACATCTGACAGATGTACGTCAACTGCCAGTAGAGCATGTCATACAATGGATGGACGGCTGCTCTGCACAATACAAGTCGAAGGGTCCTTTTTCAGACATTTCGTGTGCTCTTACTGACTTTGGTTTGCACTCTGGAGTGGAATTTCTTTGGCTCTCGCCATGGAAAAGGGCCTTCAGATGGGGAGAGTGCTGTAGTGAAGCACCATGCCACTACAGCCATCAAAGCAGGGGCAGCTATCATCTGTGACGCCAAAGACTTATTTGATTATTGTAAGCAGAGCAAGCTCCATAAACACCCAGAAGCACAAGCTCAGGCCTGCAAAACTCATTTCTTCCACAGCTTTTTCTGGGTCGAGTCAGCAGACATAGTACGTCAGAGAAACAGGCCTGTGAAAACGCTTAAAGGCACCAGAAGTCTTCACGGAGTGAAGTGTGTGGAGCAGAATGTCATTCTGACACGCAATCTGTCCTGCTTCTGTAATTCCTGTCGCTCAGGTGTTGGCCATTGTGAAAATACCAACATTGCTGGTAACTGGCACCAAGAAGAACTGATACCAGTGGGTCCACAGCGCCAGCCTCCAGCTGCACAACATCCGCCTGCTGTGGCCGCTCCACAGCACCAGCCTGCAGGTGCACAAGATCCTCCTGCTGTGGCCACTCCACAGCACCAGCCTGCAGGTGCACACAAGATCTTCGTGCTGTGGCTGCTCCCCAGTACCAGCCTGCAGCTGCACAAGATCTTCAAGCTGTGGCCACTCCAGATGTAGTCCCAGCTGTACCTGCGACTGATGTGCCTGCTGTTAGGCTTTCGTCTCCTGAAATCGAAGGACTGCAACCAAAGACTGGAGACTTTTTGGAGGTTGAGCTGGATGGTCACAACAGAGCTGTGACATTTTTTTGCAAAGTTTTGTCAACAGATTCATCAGATCTCCATGTACAATCTTTGAAAAAAAAGGCAGGGTCAGATTTGTATGTGTGGTCTGATGATGTTTGGGTTTCTCTATACCAAGTGAAAAGAATAGTTCAGCCTCCAGTTCTGGCACCCACACGTGCGCTTGCTTTTAGATTTGCATCTCCGTAACGTAACATTTTCAATTTTTGTATTATTGTTTTTTTTTTTCTCTTTGTTGTTTTGGGGAACTTTCTTGTCGTTTGGTTGGTCAGTTGTTTTTGATTTGAGCAGAGTCAACTCTAAAAATTTATCAGAAAATGATTTGTAGTTTTGTACTTGTTCCTTAACCAAAAGCAATTCTTTTCACACAATGACTTCATGTGCTGTGTATTAGCTGCAAAATGACATTACATCAATGACATTGTCAAATTACATTCGGACTGCATTGCACCATGATTATTTTTTTCCAGTCTAAATGTTCTTTTTTGCTTTCCAGTCAAAACACTGGGAACATTTGTGACAGGTCATAGGTCAAAGCTACAGTATGCAGTTAATTGTGCCTCTGTAACACACTTTTCACACACAATTAACTAATGTGATAGATGTCAGTCAGACTTGGTACAAAAATGCATAGTAAGATAGTGTATTATCTTTGATTAGACTAACACCCCCCCCCCCCCCTCCCTTTTCATTGTTCAGTATCAAACCAATTAAAATTTTATTTCTTTTTCACAAAGCAGTTGAAACAATGAAATGCATATAAAACATGTCAATGGAAGAACCATATGATTTCTTGTACTTGGTTTCCTGACTTGGTCATTTTTGTGTCCACGTTACATTTATAATGTTTTTTTATGTTTCATAATAAATAAAAAAATTTGTAATGTATTTCAATTTTGTCTTTGCTGGTGCATTGCTTAGCTTGTTGAGTGTGTGTGTGAAGCTATATGATATATCTTTACCCTTTATGTGATGTATAAAAATATTGTTGCCGTGTCAGATGAATACGTAAAAATTTTGACATGCATCATTTTAAACAAAAGACAGATCACAGCACCAAAAAAGCTTTTTTTATTAACTGATTGCCTGCATTTAATTGTTTAAAAACACTAACAGTGTTACTGAACAGCATTTTATTTGGTGCAAATCATGACTTTATTGACCATTTGGTGTCCACGTTACACGACTAATGAAGCAAAATTACCTCCATAAAATAGGTCATAACTATAAAACGCAAAGTCCCCTTGCTAATTCTTTTATGGTTTCAAGTACAGCAGGGATAGCATGACAAACCAGCAAAAAATGATCTCAAATGAATCACTTTAAATTTTTGAGTCAATGTCACACTTTTGGTACACTGTTTTGAAGAACGACCCAGTTGTTTTTAACCATCTTCTGCATGCACTTACCTGTGCTTGCTTGCCCCGAAAACCTATGGCAAGAGAAGTAACTCTGTAATGTGAACATGGTTACCCAGTTTAAAAATTAATTTGAAAGAGAGGAAAGAAAATAATGAAATGAAAATAATTTTTAAAATTCCTGCAAATATATATGTTGCTGTATGAAAAGTTTGAAGAATATCATGAGCCATTCATTCGGGAAAAAAAACTTTCTTCTTCGGAACTTTCTTCTGAATTGTCGTTCATCATTCTGTAACCTCATCCCAGTCAAAATCAAGGTCACTCTCAGCTTCATTACCCTGCACTTTCACCAAGTCTTATGCAGTAATTCCTACAAATCAGCTCATTTTCATCACTAAATTCCATGATAGAACGCCAGAAATCAAGGTTAGCCATGGTGCAAAAACAGCACTTCGACCACAAAAGTTGAAAAAAAAAATCATAACTCAAGAACTATGGCATGTATTGAGCTGCAGTGTTTTGCAAACGGAAGTGGATTGTAAAAGTGAAAAGGAGGTCACGTTCTTGCGAGACTTCTTTTCTGCGAGAAACATGGCGGTGCCCATTGTTGCCACATGGTTTACTGGGTGTTTGCAGGCGCTGTGTACACAGCCACTCTGACCTTTACTGGGCGCTGGTGGGCGCAGTGTGAAGAAGTGGGTTAAGGTACAAATTAATGCTCAGAGATTAAATGACTCTCAGTTGTGATGTCACATGATAAATTTAAAGTTGTTTGACTGTATTAATCCAACAATGAAGGTAGTGAAATGGTGGTGTTGCTATTAATTAAACCCTTTTCAGTGCAGTGACAGTGTTGCTGTCGATCAAATTAATTTCTGTCAGTGGAGTGATATACAAAAATTCGTTTTTTTCATCTGTTCGTTTATTCATTTTACTGTTTTACTTCAGTCCTGTAGTCTGCGAAGCTGAAATAATGTGCAGATATGACACTTTTTGTGACCAACTATGTTCATAAAGTCTGATATAACTTTTATATTCGAGGTTGACTTAAAAATTTTGGTATTGCTAATGATAGGAAAATTATTTATTTGCACACACATTAAAAAAAAAATCAGTATAAATAAACAAAGAAAATGGTAACTGAAGAACAATTTTCTTTTATTTGTAAATTTTCGCTGTAAAGTAATGGCACTGTTTTCATTTTGCTTGAATAGTTGAATCATTTTGCATCATTTCAGAGAAATTTAAGAGCTAATCATTTGAAAATAACTTTGATACAGGAAACCTGAATCTGGCCAGCATATTGAAAAAGGCTCAGATCAAGCACCTGGTAAAGAGTTAGGGCACTGAGCTCTCTAAGTCTTAGATGGAAATGAGTTAATGGAGGGAGTAGAATCAGTGCATGTGTAGAAAACCTTGCCAGTGGTGGAACTTCATAGTTGAGGGTCAGGGAATGAAGAAAGAATCTTGAGAATCTGACAGTTAATACTTTATGTATCAGGGCTCTTGATTTATTAACAGATGTATTTCATACATTATGATGGTGAAAATTGACTCAAAACTTTCTTGACTTTCACCTTCATCACAAACCATTTGTGCGTATGTTTATTTTTTATCATCGTGAATACTTGCATGAATGACTGTGTGTTTGGTAACACTGGACGTTAAAAGTTTGAAAGTTGCTTGGGTTCTTTCTCCAGACTTTGCCTGTCACAGAGCCTTGCAAGAGACAACATCATTAGATCTACAGCCCATCTTTCACGAAGCCAAAGAACTTTAATACTGATGTATCTTATGGGACTAGAGATCCATTGTCAAAACTTGTGTTTAGTGAGATATCTTCTTCTAAGCAGCATATCATGCTTTGTCAAATATAACTTGTTTTTGGAAAACAGTTGGACTCTTCACTGCCACATTCTTCAGGAGAGAAAAAAACCCAAGTCGAGACATTGCAGTTTGGAGAAACTCAAGGGAGG
>JADBJO010023664.1:17500-26244 GCA_016801955.1 Conus betulinus | reverse complement strand
GGCCCATGTTTTGCTCATCTCTCTTAGTTATGTTTATTGCCCCGTCTCCCTTTTCTCCCCCTCTTTTCCTTTTTCTTTTTGCTTTCTCCCTTTTCCCCTCCCCTCTCTCCTTCCTCCCCCCCCCTTTTTGCGCCCCCCTTGTATCCTCCTCCCGCCCTCCATTATTTTCCTCTCTTCTTATCTTTTTCCCCATCTTTTTTTTTTTACCCCCCTCCTTCCCCGCTTGTTTGGTGCCTCTTCCCCTTTTGCCCTTCCTTCGATCCCCCACACCCCCATTGCCTTCACGCCCCAGTCTCCGTCGTCCTGCTATAGAATACTATCACCTTCTCGTATTACCTATCTCTTTGTTCTGTTCTTCCTTTATGTTTTTGTATTCAACCCCGCAATTCCCAGATGAAAAACTCCCCTACCCCATCTTTCCTTCTTTCTCACCTATCTGCTTTTTTTTCTTTTTTTTTTAAATTCCTGTTATTCTTTATTTTATCTCACCTACCTACTTTTCCCTCTGTTTGTCCCCCCCTCACCATCGTCAGCACAAACCTTATATTTTTGATTACCCAGATGTTTTTAATCAGTTATCCCCCCCCCCCCCCCTTGGACATTTCCAATTTTTAAACCCCTCCCCCATATTTATTAATTTCCCTTCATCTCACTCTTTGACTCCAATTACTCCCACCCACTACCCACTCAAACTTTACAACTACTCACCATTTTTCTCATTTATGGATCTATTCACCCCCGCCTACTTTGTTTTTTCCCCCGGCCCCCCTTTCTCCATTTGGTACCTCCACAACAACGTTTATTTATCGCCCATTCCCCCCTTCGCTCTTATCACTTCCCGGCTCCCCCCTGTCTTCTATATTTCTAGTTTTTTACCCTTCCAAGATTTCCATTTTGGTATTCTCCTCTCTCCCTTTTCCCAAACCTGCCAACCGTCTGTTCACCCCCCACCACCCAAAAACACACATTTCACAATTAATACCCCTTTCCACCGTACATCATCTACAAGTACAATTTGCAAGTTATTATAGCACCTATGTGTAAATTGCCCCTGTGTCACTGAACTTTCCGAAATAATCGACATATGAACATGCGGACATTCACTTTTTTTTCCCGCTACTTTCCCCTTCTCCCCTCCCTTCATCCCCCTCTTTTATTTGTTTTCTATTGAGTTTTGAACCCACTTTTCCCCACACCCCCCAATCGCCCATCCCCTCATCCGCCGTCCACGAGGTGCAACCCCTGACCCCCCCCTATTTCCCATCGCGCCTGGACCCCCCAGCCTTTCACCCCCCAGGAGTCCTACCCCACCCCACCTGCCGCCCCCCCCTGGCCGAGGGCCACAGCACCCTTAGGCCCTTGGGGGGTTTGATGGGTATTGGAGTACTCCTTTTCCCCCCCCCCCCCCTTCTTACAATCCCGCCCTTTTTTTTTACCCTTTTTTTTGCTGGAGGGCTCACCCACCGCCCCCCCCGCCCGCCCCCGGAGACCCCCCGGCTTTCGGTTTTTTTTTGTTCCCTTCTTGTTTCGTCTACTCCTTTTATTTTCATCTCTTTTTTTCTCCTTCCTTCCCCACTTTTTATTTGGTTTCTGATGTGTGTCTGAGCTGTTGTGTGTGTTTTGATTGGGCTTTCTGCACTCCTTCCGCTTTGCCCCCCACTGCATGCTTGTGTGTGTATTGCCCTGTTTGGCGTGCACCACCACACACACACACCCACAAACACACAGTGATTGAAAGCATGAAGTGCAAGTGAGTAATAAACACAACCAACAACCACAACAACAACAACCCACCCCCAAACTTACACACACACACAACAACAACAAACTGACAATACCAATTCACACACTTTTTTCACAGCCACCCCCCCGCCCTTTCATTCCAATCCCTCAACTATTCCCAGATAATTGGACCATCGACACCAAACGTGACTCCCACATTCTGGCCCTCAGAACACCTGTGGTCCCATTGTGCTGGGTGAGCGTTAACTCTCTGACAAAACCAATGAACCATTAAGGCACAACTTACAACAGGGTCCATGTACCAATAGTCTCTTGATGGGTATAGTTGGTGGAACTGTTAATGCTTTTAATCAGTGTCATCCCTTTTTTTTTGGCAATCAATTGGAATGGCCATCTGGCCACAGAGGCCTGAGGGACTGTCGCTAGTTAAACCAGCTGCTGGGGTTCACAACCCCCCTGCAGGGGACTGTCGACCTAGTTCAGCCTTTTTTTTTTTGCTGTTGTTACAAACCATGGGGGACCCGGTATTGCCTATTTTCAGCCCCTGTGTGTACAAACCACCCCCTGAGGGCCCTGCTCAACTAGTTCAGCATGGGTGTTACACAACCCTGAGGGCCGACTGTCGCACTAGTCTAAGCTGTGCTGTACAACCCTGAGGGAATGTCGGCCATCAGTTCACGCTGTGTGTTACAAACCCTCGACCCGGGACTGTCAATAGTTCAGCTGTGTGTTGCTACCCAAACACCCGAGGGACTGTGGATTAGTGCAGCTGGGGGTTACAAACCCCCTGAGGGACTGTGGATAGTTCAGCTGTGTGTAAAAACCCTGACCGGGACTGTCGACTAGTTCAGCGAAATGGTGTTACAAAACACTGAGGGGACTGTCGATAGTTCACGCTGTGTGTCCACTCCTCTTATTCTGGTACGCAGGCGCTACTCCTGCTGGACCATCGCCCTGTTTATCGACAGGCCAGGTATTAATCCCAGTCTTGCTCAACAAGAAGGAGTTGAGTTTTGTGTGTATGACCGCTTTTTCATCCTGCCACTGAGGCAGTCACCCTACACCATATAGGGGTGAAGGTGCACCCTGATATGTGTAGCGTGGCAATCCATACAAACGACCAAAATGGCTTTCTCTTCCCGAAAGATTTGTGATGGATTTTAACATGTGTGCAAGATGTTATGCTTGTGTGTTCACACCCACCCGGACCCTCGGTTTTCTGAGTCCTCATTCGAAGGAATGTATGGGAAATGGACTCAGAACCTGGAGTCAGAATCCAATGTTAACTCCCAGGGGAAAAAAAGCACCCTGTACCGAAACGGGCCCGGCAGAGATTCGAACCCCAGTACCTTTGGATGTACGAGTCTGGCGCTCTACCAACTGAGCTATTCCGGCCCCCAGTGTGTGTTACAAACCACTGAACCGGGACTGTCAATAGTTTTCAGCTGTGTGTTACAAACTGATGCAGATAATGACGTCTAATGGCCACAGCTGGTTGTTTAGTTCCATGGAGTGGACCTTTCTGGGGGATGCCCACTTTTGAAAAGCAACCTCCGTGGTTGACTTGGCTATGAACTACACTGAAACAGTGTGTGTGTGTGTGTGTGTGTACTGTTGTGTGTGTTTTGTGTGTGTTGTGTGTTGTTGTGTCTGGGTGTGTGTGTGGTGTGTGTGTAGTTGTGTGTGTGTGTGGGGGTGGTGTGTGGGTGACTCTGGTGTGTAATCTGTGTGTGTGTGTGTGTGTGTGTGTGTGTGTGTGTGTGTGTGTGTTGTGTGTACTCTGTTGTGGTGTGTGTTGTGTGTGTTGTTGTGTGTACTCTGTGTGTGTGTGGTGTGTGTGTGTGTGTGGTCTTGTGTGTGTGTGTGTCTGGGGTGTGTTGTGGAGTGTGTTGTGGGTGTTGTGTGTGTGTGTGTGTGTGTGTGTGTGCGTGTGTGTGCGTTGTATATGTGTGCATGTGCACATGAGCAATGTGCACCATTAGCTTTGCTAAATGTCATGCTTGTTTACGTACTTTGAACTTAGTTCAAGGACAATTTGAGGGGGCGTGGGGGAAGGTGTGGAGAGAGAGAGAGAGGAGAGAAAAGAGAGGAGAGAGAAAGAGAGAGAGAGAGAGCAAAAGAGGAGAGAGAGAGGAAAAACAGGGTGGGGCAGATGAGAGAAAGACGGACAGAATCAGCTCAGCAAAGCTGAAACACTGACAAAGGGTCCAGTGACTTGTATCAACACAGAGCTTGTCTGTCCACCCAGAGTCCAAGAGACAGTGCCCCCCCCCCCCCCCCCCCCCCCCCCCCCCCCCCCCCCCCCTTCACACCACAGTCCACAATCACTCAGCGCTCACTGCCAAGCAAGAATGCGCACACGGACACAAATGAACTCGCCGAGGAATGTATCCTTGGAACACCTGTAGACGCACGCATGCATGCACACACAGTCTCACACACATACACAAGCACATACTTACATGTGCATGCATGTGCGCACACACGCACAGCACACGAACACACACACATACATACACACACTCACATCACACACACACACACACACACACACACACACACACAGGAGCAACAAAAGTGCATACACGTAGAGAAATTCTTAGTTTAAGGTTTGAAGTGAACGTGTGAGTGTGTGCACTTGTGTGTGTGTGTGTGTGTATGTATGGGTGTGTGCTAAAATGGATAGTTGTAACTGCTGAGGAGTAAATCATGCTCTAAGCATTGGACTTTTTATGAAGTGTTTTATTTCTGATGAGGCCCTTGTGGCGAAAGCTTGAGAATAAAAATCCTCCCCGTGGGAAAGTACGTTCAACTTGTTTTAGTATTCATTACACACACACACACACATAAATATATATATGCCGAAACAGGCTGCCCATTATAAGCACTTCTCCATGTTTCAGACAAAAAACGTCACTATCTGCCATCCATGCGGCTCATAACAGAAACCAAACACAGTCAAACGATATAACAGCAGCCATTTCCAGAGACTGAGAACACAGGCTCTTATGTTTTGCTTGGGCCATGCTGGGGGAGAGACAGAAGAAATGAGAACAGATAAATAATTGTATTTCAGATAACCCTCATGGGTTTTTTCCCCTATACTACAGACAAAACTGGAAACTGAATGTGTGTGCGAGCATGACTGCCATCTTCGTTCCGAGTGACCCATTAAATTCCCAGGTTTCCCAGATCTTCTTCTTCTTCTTTTGAATACGCAGGCTGATACTCCTGCGGACACTCCCCATATGGACAGGCAAGTATTAATCCCATCTCCCCAACAAAGTGAGTGGAGTTTTGTGTGCATGACCGTTTTTTTTTTTATCCCGCCATTAAGGCAGCCATACTCCATCTTCAGGGAAGGTGCATGCTATGTGTAAATGTGTCATCCATACCAACGGCCACACTGACCTTCTATTCCAAAAGTGGTGATGGGATTTCATGAGTGCGCAAGATGTTATGTGTGCGTTCACACACGGAAGCTTGGTTTATAGTCTCATTTGAAGGACTGTATGGGAAATGGAGTCAGAACCAATGTGAACTCTGAGGGAAAAATCCCCCTGCACCGAAACGGCCCGGCAGAGATTCAAACCCGCAATCCTTGGATTACGAGTCTGGCGGTCTACCAACTGAGCTATTCCCCCCCCCCCCCCCCCCCCCCCCCCCCCCATTTTTCCCAGATGTCAGCAGAGACACACTCTGCAGACTTCCTTCTATGTCGTGGTATGTCTTACTCTTAAACAAAAACAAAACAAAACAAGGAAGCCTTGTACTCTGGATGTCCAGACTGTTTTAAACCTCGACCTCCAGTGTTCTGTGTGACACTGGCCGCTTCAACCAACAGTGCCAATGCCTGCAGGAACACCATCAATTCCTACATCCAGATCAAACCTTCTACAACATAAGAACATGACTAACAATGATGACTGTATATTTTACTTGGCAACCAATGAGAAGTTAACACCTATTGCTACCTAGAGTTAGGCCTAGTCTCCCAACAATACCTCATCACCTGAGCACACAAAAACAAAACAACCCAAAAGTAACGACAACAGTACGAAGAATTCGTGAATGAATGTGAGAGAGAGAGGTTGGAGGATGGCAGGCATTCCAACAATAAACGACAAATAAAACAAACAGCTTCCTGATGTCACAACAACTCAACTTCTCCACATGTCGATACACTACACTCATCCACACCAAATCAGATCTTAAGGGGGGGGGGGTAGTGGAGGGGGTGAAAGGCAACAGGTTGGGGTGAGTTTTGGGGATGGTGGCGGGAGAGAGGAAGAAAAAAAAAAAGGAAGGGATGGCTTGGGGAGGTAGGAGGGACAGATGTTTAATAAAGCATTCATGAACAGCAAACAGAGAAAATAGAACAGCTCCTCACCAAACCAACCCAGCACAGTCAACCACCTGGAAGTGTGTAGGGACGTATCAATTCAAAGTAAATCCATCTAAAAAAAAAAAAAAAAAAAAAAAAAACAACAACCAGAGAACATTGTGCAGAGAGCAGATGAAGAATCTTCACCACTAAGGTGTTGGTGCTTTAGGAGAGGGTGTGTGTGTTGATGGTACTGATGCTCTGTATATATATATATATATATATATATATAATCATGATATGGTCAATCAGTGGGTGACTGCATCTTTTAGGCGATCCAAGTAAAGGTTGTTCTGCACAATTCTTAGCCGCTGACAATGCTTGGGTTATTGAACAGCAGAGCCGACCACTCAGACTGTTCCATATCTTTTGATCTCCCTTGCATCCTTGAATGGATCCTCAAGCACAGGCTCAAAGATTATCCCTTACATTTTATACTGTTTGCATAATGTTTTTAGTTTTTCAGCAACTTTTTTTCCTCTCCACGCTTTCGTTTTGTTTATTTTTACTACCTTTCGCTGGCTGCTTTGGGGGTGCTGTTGGTTTCTCTTTTGAACCCTTGGTGGTGAGAACACCACAGAATTACGGACTGTGGTGTGTCTCTGTTTGGTGCCAAGAGCAGAGACACAATCGGCCGGGTCTCCCTGGTGAGTCAGGTCCGGCGGGGGGGGGGCCTAACAGCAGGGCAATACATGTGGATCTGCCCTCGAGGGGGATTGTGATGGTTTCCTCATGCAGCGAGTGAAGGGTTTTCATGTTTATAGAATATGTATTCCCATTTACTTCATTTCAATTTTTTTTTTTTGTTTTTAATTTTTTTTCCACATTTGAATCTTTGCCAAGTCATTATTATAATGATGGAAGAACTGTTAACCTGCACTTGTTTTCCCCCACTACTTAACTGTTCAGCATTATATATTTTCTCGGAGCAGGCGATACATATAGATCTGCCTTTGAGACGGACTGCGATGGTTTCCTCGTGCAGCTAGCGAAGGGTTCTCGTATTTATGATAACATTTTTTTCCATTTACTTCATCTTCAAATTCTTTTTTTCTCAATTTCAAATCTTTGCCAAGTCATTACTGTAATGATGGAAGAGTTGTTAACCTGCGCTTGTTTTTCCCCCACTACTTGATTGTTCAGCTATATATATATATATATATATATATATATATACATAACCTTCTTCCTCTCCCTTGGTCCTGATAGTCTTCCAGTGGGCCACACCCAACACAACCAGGCAGGCTGGCACTACCAGGACAAGTAGGAACCACTAGTATTGAGAAAAACAAAGCAAAAAAAAAAAAAAACCAAACCCAAACAAAACAAGCGTTTGTGATAACTGACAAGGTAACTGATGAAGTCCTAAAATATTTCTGGTGCACACGTCAGTCAAAGACAAAAGAAAACTTATGACACATGCCTGATACAAAAAGAATCTAAAACATCTTTTGCGGGGCAGAGCAGCACACTTACTAGAACCACCCAAACACAAAAACCTGCTGTGCACTAGCTGCAATGCAGCTGGGAGCTAGCATGGCCCAAACCCAAAAGCCTGCTGTATACTAGTTGCAATGTAGCTGGGAGCTAGCACAGCCCAAACCCAAAAGCCTGCTGTATACTAGTTGCAGTGTAGCTGGGAGCTAGCACGGCCCAAACCCAAAAGCCTGCTGTATACTAGTTGCAGTGTAGCTGGGTGTAAGCACGGCCCAAGCCCCAAAGCCTGCTGTGTACTAGTTGCAATGCAGCTGGGAGCTAGCACGGCCCAAACCCAAAAGCCTGCTGTGTACTAGTTGCAATGCAGCTGGGAGCTAGCACGGCCCAAACCCAAAAGCCTGCTGTGTACTAGTTGCAATGCAGCTGGGAGCTAGCATGGCCCAAACCCAAAAGCCTGCTGTGTACTAGTTGCAATGTAGCTGGGAGCTAGCACGGCCCAAACCCAAAAGCCTGCTGTGTACTAGTTGCCATGCAGCTGGGTGCTAGCACGGCCCAAACCCAAAACCCTGCTGTCTATTAGTTGCCATGCAGCTGGGAGCTAGCATGGCCCAAACCCAAAACCCTGCTGTCTACTAGTTGCCATGTAGCTGGGAGCTAGCACGGCCCAAACCCAAAAGCCTGCTGTCTATTAGTTGCAGTGTAGCTGGGAGCTAGCACGGCCCAAACCCAAAAGCCTTCTGTGTACCAGTTGCAATGTAGCTGGGAGCTAGCACGGCCCAAAAGGCCTAAGCAGCTTACTGACCATCCTCATTTACTGCAACATGCCTGGCTGTATCCCTGTAGGAATTTGATTTTTTACGTGTATGTGTGTTTGCACATGCCTGTGTGTGTGTGTGTGTGTGTGTGTGTATGTGTAAATGTATCTGCAACCATATCTTCTGTCAAAACTGTTGAAAAATCTCTGCATGTGTGTGTGTGTGTGTGTGTGTGTGTGTGTGTGCGTGTGCGCGTGCACATGCGTGCATGTGTGTGTGCATGCATGCGCACATATATGACTGCATACATATGTGTGTGTGTGTGTGTGTGTGTGTGTGTGTGTGTGTGTGTGTGTGTGTGTGTGTGTGTGTGTGGTGAGTGTTTTTTGTGAGGGTGAGTGTGTGTGTGTGTGTATACATGAGTG
>JADBJO010023664.1:0-12500 GCA_016801955.1 Conus betulinus | reverse complement strand
TGCTATGTGTAACGTGTCATCCATACCAACGGCCAAACTGGCCTTCTCTTCCGAAAGTTGGTGATGGGATTTGACGTGTGTGCAAGATGTTACGCGTGCGTTCACACACACGAAACCTCGGTTTATAGTCTCATTCGAAGGACTGTATGGGGAATGGAGTCAGAACCAAATGTTAGCTCCAAGGGAAAAAATCCCCCCCGTATCGAAACGGCCCGGCGGAGATTCGAACCTGCAACCCCATGATCACCAAGATTACGATTCCGGCCCTCTACCACTGAGCTATTCCGGCCCCCTTTTTCCCTCCTTTTCCACTGAGTGACCCTGTCTTGTTCTTTAACAAAATCTCCTCCATGCCATCTCACTGGCACACAGCTCCCTCCCTGCTCTTAGCAGCTCACCCTACCCAGCCACACCCTGATGTGTTGTGTGTTGCAGCCTCAGCAACAGCAGCCCATGGGAGACACGAATGTCAAGGTGTCATGAGGCAATGCACTACAGACAATGTCTTGCTGCTGAGTTGCTTCAATGCTGTTCCGTTTCAACCTGTCCTGATTCGACACACGAAGGACATAGCACCTAACAACAGTGACTGTTGAGTATGGAACCAGCGCCAGAGTGTTCCCCCTCTGGAGGTGCCAGCATGTCCATCCTACAGACGCAATTCGCCAATATGGGCATAGAGGAGGGGCGGCATTAAAAAAAAACGTCACCATGAGTTCAGGGCAACATGGGCCGTATCATTTAATACTTTTTTTTATTATTGCCACGGAAACTTGACGATGACAGCACTGTACTCTACTCCTCCTTTCCCGATGTATTCAGGAACCAATCACATGTGAGACATACGATCCCCGCACTGCTGCAGCATTAGTTAGGAAATTGGAACAACACTCTCAGATACGCTTCCGTTCAGGATGAAACTCAGCTATGTGGTTCCAGTCTCCACCCCCCCCCCCCCCCCCCTTCTCTTATTGTTTTACAACTGCCCATGACCTTTTACAAGTTTGTCAGTCTACCTCTCTCCCTCCCTCTTATCCTCGTCTCTTTACACACACACACACACACACACACACACACACACACACACACACACACACACAGAGTACAGAAAATGTGGCAACAGTATCCATTACTAAATCTATCCCCACAGGTAATAGCTGAAATTCTGAGCTGGATCTTTTATTCATTTCAATTTTCATATATGGTTTAAAATCTGTCTCTCTTCTCTCTGTACGTCTCCACACTGACACATATTCAACACACATAGACACAGACAGACAGACTGACTGACTGAAACCCATTTATTGTCAGATTAACTCAAAGTTGTACTGACAAAGAGACAGAGTTGTACACACACACACACACACACACACACAGAGCTCTAGTCCAACTGTCTTCATCATGTTTCCCTCTCTACCTCTACCGAGTACACTGTCAATATGAAACAGCATAATCCACATTTGTCAAAAAAGTAGTCAGCTAAAGATTAACACACCAGACAACATGCACCTAATGTTGACACTTACAGCATACTGGTCAACATCAAGCAAGCCGACACCTCTTTGACCTACTGTTAACACTAGGCAAACTTGCACCTAATGTTGACACTTACAGCATACTGGTCAACATCAAGCAAGCCAACACCTATTGACCTACTGTTAACACTAGGCAAACTTGCACCTAATGTTGACACTTTAAGCATACTGGTCAACATCAAGCAAGCTGACATCTACTGACCTACTGTTAACATCAGACAAAAACTTTCCTAGTGTCAATATTACGCCACTGTCAACAAGAAGCATGACATATAGACGGCAAGTGAAAGAGAGAACGATATGTGGAAAAGACAAGGGGTGGGGTGGGAGGAGGGGAGAGAGAGAGGGGGGGGGGGGAGGGTGGTAGGTGGAGGAGGGTGATAGGAAAGTGAGAGAGAGAGAGAGAGAGGGGGGGGGGGGGGAGAGAGAGAGAGAGAGAGAGAGAGGGGGGGAGAGGAGGAGAGAGAGAGAGAGAGAGAGAGAGAGAGGGAATGACAGAGGGGAATGGATAAGAATTTTTCATTTTATTGAAATTACTTTCATTAGTGCAACCATCATCACCGTTTTTCCCCATTACTACTATCAAAATCATAATCATTAATGTTAAAAGTACTTAATTATAAGCCGAAAGCATCGTTGCTAAAACTGTCATTAGCGTTGTCATAAATACTGACTCCCTCAAAGGGCAGTTTCCCCACTGGAAATGCAGGACTCTTCCATGATGGCTGCAGAAAAGCACACATCGCCTCAGTCCATTGTCTTGTTTGAAACAATTAGCTGCAAACACACACCCACCCCCACCCCCACCCCCCCACCCCCCACCCCCCTCAAGGTCTGATGCTCTGAATGCCGATCATTAGCCCTCAACAATCAGCACTGACCGTGACCTCTATCCACTGCACACTCCCCCTTTCATTAATCAACTGAACTGATGCAGACGCATGCTGACAGCTCTGCCCACAGTGACACACTCTCCATCCATCGGTGTTCAGAGAAGCTTCTATCACACACCCTCCATCCTCTCCATCCATCGGTGTTCAGAGAAGCTTCTATCAAACCCAGCATCTGGACAGTCTGGTACCAGGCAGAAACAGGAATTATAGAGATCATTTTGAGTATTAGCACTGCCCAGACTAAAGACCTGTATACATGGAAGCACCATTTCCATGAAACACAAGATCAGGCTCCTGTGTGCACTGGTGTGTATATATACAAATGTTCCATCTTCCTGTATACTTGCCAGCTAAATGCACTCTCCACAGCTGATCTGGAAAGAAGAATCCAAGCCATGGAAACGAGCAGTGACTGCAATTGAGATGCTTTGACTGCATCACAAAACAAGAGGAGTGACTGCATGAGATGCTTTGACTGCATAACAAACCAACAATGAGGAGTGACTGCATGAGATGCTTTGAGTGCATCACATTCACAAACCAACAATGAGGAGTGACTGCATGAGATGCTTTGAGTGCATCACATTCACAAACCAACAATGAGGAGTGACTGCATGAGATGCTTTGAGTGCATCACATTCACAAACCACAATGAGGAGTGACTGCATGAGATGCTTTGACTGCATCACAACCAGCATGAGGAGTGACTGCATGAGATGCTTTGGTTGCATCACAAACCAACCAACAATGAGGAGCGACTGCATGAGATGCTTTGGTTGCATCACAAACCAACCAACAATGAGGAGTGACTGCATGAGATGCTTTGACTGCATCACAAACCAACAATGAGGAGTGACTGCATGAGATGCTTTGACTGCATCACAAACCAACAATGAGGAGTGACTGCATGAGATGCTTTGACTGCGTCACAAACCAACCAATGAGGAGTGACTGCATGAGATGCTTTGACTGCGTCACAAACCAACAATGAGGAGTGACTGCATGAGATGCTTTGACTGCGTCACAAACCAACAATGAGGAGTGACTGCATGAGATGCTTTGACTGCGTCACAAACCAACAATGAGGAGTGACTGCATGAGATGCTTTGACTGCGTCACAAACCAACAATGAGGAGTGACTGCATGAGATGCTTTGACTGCGTCACAAACCAACAATGAGGAGTGACTGCATGAGATGCTTTGGTTGCATCACAAACTAACAATGAGGCGTGACTGCATGAGATGCTTTGACTGCATCACAAAAACCAACAATGAGGAGTGACTGCATGAGATGCTTTGACTGCGTCACAAACCAACAATGAGGAGTGACTGCATGAGATGCTTTGACTGCATCACATTCACAAACCATGAGGAGTGACTGCATGAGATGCTTTGACTGCATCACAAACCAACAATTAGGAGTGACTGCATGAGACGCTTTGACTGTGTCACAAACCAACAATGAGGAGTGACTGCATGAGACGCTTTGACTGCATCACAAACCAACAATGAGGCGTGACTGCATGAGATGCTTTGACTGCATCACAAACCAACAATGAGGAGTGACTGCATGAGACGCTTTGACTGCGTCACAAACCAACAATGATGAGGAGTGACTGCATGAGATGCTTTGACTGCATCACAAACCAACAATGAGGCGTGACTGCATGAGATGCTTTGACTGCATCACACCATAAAGCAGACATCAGACCATATAACGACCTACTGACATCAGCACAGACAAGAAAACTAAACTGATGTAGTAGCCAAATAACCAAATCCCACTGGTCTAGCTGTAAAAAAAAAAAAAAAAAAAAAAAAAAAAAAAACCAGGGGGACTGTTGCAGGAGGGAGATGGAGGGGATGACAAAGACCACGATGGCCTGACAATATTGCAGAACAGACATGTATGGACAACAACTGCAGAGCCAGGCCTTGGCGCGCGCACACACACACACAGAGAACTGGAGGAGCCAGGTGGAGTAACCTTCAGTGTGGTGCCCTAACAAATCCCTACAGTCGGTGACAGCGCAAGGAATCCAGCAAACCCAGTCCCAGCACTGACAACCTCACGCTGTCAGTGTCGCTCAGCAACCAGTGTCAGAAGCAGCCCCCAGAGAAGACAGAGAGACCAGCGACAACGACATGTACAATATACTGAACTGGGCACTCCAGGACAAGGCTTTTGATGGCAGACTTGGAAGAACTTTTACATTGTAAAGAGCCTGGTTGTGCCCATTTGTGAGGAAGGGAAAACATTGATTTTACTGGGATTTTCACCTGGTGGTAGTAGGCTCACAGCTCGAAGACCATGAAAAATTCAATCTCCGTGGCTGACAGCGGCACGGTCCTTTCAGAGAATGAAGAGCAGCGCTGGAACCAAGAGTATGAGGTGGGATTAACGCGGCTTACGCACTGATTGAAAACCACCACTGAAAACAAAGAAATGGACTTGAAATCTGGTTTTGATCATGATGCACATGCTACTTGAAAATAACCATTTAGCGAGTGCCCCCCCCCCCCCCCATTCTAATGCAACCTCTGTTTCTATTTAGCTGATAATCCCAGCAAAATAAACCGGTCCCTGGGACTGATAGCTCCTTAAAAAATTTTTGGGTGTTCTACTGGCCGGAACGGCATTTCACTAGCAGTTGTTAAAAAGTTAACGTGATCACTGCCAGAGTTAAGGGAGAAGAAGCACAGCAGCAAGACCATGAAGAGTGGTTGTCCAATGCTTCATCACACATCAGTGTCTCACTGAACACACACACACACACACACACACACACACACACAACACACACACGCACACAAAAGCAAGCACACATTTGTGGTTTGTAAGCCATCAAACTGACCAATTTCAAAACCTATTTTGGGCCCAAAGATACAGTCTTATTACAAGATGTGTAGATTAACATAATTGCTGTTCTTTCAGTCAATATTTTCTTTTATTTTAATACTCTTTTGAAGCAGACTGTTAGGGGATGTGGCTCACTTCACTTCTGAAACTTTTTAGCCAAGTAGGGAGTTGGCTACCTGTTAATGTCCAACACATCTCTTCAGACATAACGAAATCAACGAGCAGAATTGTATTCTTCTTCATGACGTAATGTAAATCTTGTGTGATTTTACAGTGCCAGCATAATATTAGAATGGTGACATCATATATATGTCAGCATGAGATCATCATTCAAATTCACACACACACACACACACACACACACACACACACACACACACTCTCTCTCTCTCTCACATACACACACTCACACACACACACACACACACACACACTCTCTCTCTCTCTCTCTCTCTCTCAGAGACAACACACACACACGCACACGCACACATACACATACACACACACACACACACACTCACCTGCACTAACAGCCATATTATTACACAACACAGTGTGGGACACCACGACCTATGAACCAAATGGAACAACACACACACAAAAAGGAAACGTGAGGGCGGCAGGGGAGATTTGCCAGCCGACGATGGAAACCGAACAAGGTTTCACAGCAGCTTTACTACCTCATTTACATAATACACTTCTGTGCAAGGCCTGTCATCTGTTCCTACCTGAGGTGCGTGAAGCCGGCACTACTTATCCGACTGTCCCTTTCCCCTGAATGACGCCTCAGACTGCCTGTGTTTCAGTCAAACAAGCACACCGCTTTGCCTTTTGGGGGGGGGGGGGGGGGGGGGGGGGGGGGGGGGGGGGGGGGGGGGGGGGGGTAGGGTATTTATTTTTGTTTTTTGTATATTGTATCTTAAGTTTCCACTAGCTTTGCTGAGGTTCAGATGGAGCGAGTCTAGTGGTGCGAGAGGTAAAGTGCTGCCCCTCCTTTCACAACCAACCAGACAGAATACATCCACAGTATGTGTTCTCTCTGATGTTAACTACAACATTTGGGGGAGGGGGGTGGGGGTGGGGGACAGCTTATTGCATGCCATAGTGATTTGTCTGTCTGTTCACAAAAAAAAAAACATGATATCATTATTCTCATTTACTCTGTATATTAGCATTCCTTGAATTCAGTCTGTTCACACAAAAAAAACATGATATCATTATTCTCATTTACTCTGTATGTTAGCATTCCTTGAATTCACAAAAAGATTTTTGGTACATTTTCACATATGAAGATTTTTGAATGACAAAAACACACAGACAGACAGACAGAGGGATGGACACACACACACACACACACACACACACACACACACACACACACACACACACACATTAAATGGCACACTGAAGAGCACTGACTTCTGCCCAAATGCCCAACTGATCCGGGATCTGCTGTGATCCAATCCGCAACACATGTATGCACCAAAGTGATAAAGGGTTTGTCTGTTGGCCACATTCTGCCTCTCTCACACCGAGTTTCATCAACTAAGCTCAGTAAGATTTCAGTGAGACAGACAGATAATGGCGCTTATAGCTCAGCCAACCTCAAGGGCCACATCAGAGTTGTCACTACCTTGAAAGTCAGCTCACAAGTCATCAGGAAACAACAACAATAACAGCAAACAAAACTCATCCACAAAACCCTTTAAAATCCACCTTCTAAAAAACGCAGCAGAAACTTCGCTCAAAATCTCTCTTGCGTAACATCTTAGATCTGATGAAAAATGTTGCTCTCTTTCAGAAGTTCAAAGATCCACATCTGTCTGGTGGGACAGCTCTGAGCAAGGTGGTCATGGCATGTGCTGTCAAATGTTTATGGCTTGAGCACATCATGCCCGAAGTTGGAGTATGGCTGCCTTAATGGCAGGATAAATCCACGGTCATACACACAAAACTCCACTCCCTTTGTCGGGTGGATGGGATCAATCCTTGCCTTTCTATACAGTGGGCGTCCACCGGAGTATCAGCCTGCGTACGCTGAAGAAGAAGAGAGAGCACATCATGCAAGTTCCAACACTCTTATGCTTCACTGTGAGTGGTACTTGACATGGAATGTACCACAGAGGTTCTTCACCTTTTAAAAGATCAAAATCGACAGAAGTAAAAGGAGTGGCCTGTGTGCTGGAAACGGCAGGCTGACTGTTTCTACTTTACGACCGCCCCTCTGGAACATGGTTAAAACCTCTTTCAGGTTGGACCGATGTGGGAAGAGTTTGTTATCTGTCTGCAAGTTCCTTTCCTCTCGCCCACAGGTCTTTGACGTTAGATTAACCTGAGCTTTGGGTTTCAGGTCAGCGTGAGGGACAGACAACCCTGCTCAACTTTTTTTTCTTTGTTTCTTTTTTTTTTTTTTTTTTTTTTTTTTTTTTTTTTTTTTTTTTTTTTTTTTTTTTTTTTTTTTTTTGTTGTTAGTTTACCTTGCTGGCAGACAAACGAGTCAATAGAGGTGGTGGGGGAACACCCTGCTTGGGCAAAGATTATATGCCTGTAATCGAAGATTAAGGAAAACTGACCTTCAACTCCAAGCAAGTACAGAGGTTTCCCTGCTAAGCAGTCTGCTGAGAGTAGTATTGATTTCCCTATGATCCCCACACAGTTCTCTATGATCCCCACACAGTTCTTCATTTGAAGCTTCTTTCCTTCCAGTCCATGTTGACACGATGCCAACAGATAAGGTAAAGTTATCAAATCTATGAGAATGCTGTTCACACACACACACACACACACACACACCACACACACACACACACACACACACACTTTCGTCATTTTGAGAAATATGTATCATTTTCTCTTTCATGGTAATTACAATTTTTCATGTCTTTGGGGCTGATGGAAGTAGGCTGTGCTGAGAGGTGGTGTGTGTGTGTGTGTGTGTGTGGTGTGTGTGTGTGTGTGTGTGTGTGTGTGTGTGTGTGTGTGTGTGCGGTGTGTGCGCGCTAGCGCACGTGTGCATGTGTGTGTGTGTGTGTAGTCTGTGGGTGTATATGTGTGTGTGTGTGTGTGTGTGTGTGTGTGTGTGTGTGTGTTGTGTGTGTGTGTGTGTGATGTGGTGGTGTGGTGTGTGTGTGTGTGTGTGGTGTGTGTGTGTGTGTGTGTGCCTGCATGTGTGCGAGGTGTGTGTGTGTGTGTGTGTGTGTGTGTGTGTGTGTGTGTGTGTGTGTGTGTGTGTGGTGTGTAACCAGAACTGTTTGTAGACATTAACAATAAACTTTTCTCTTTCTCTTTCTTTCTTTCCATCTTGGTTAAAACTCCAAATTCACCACCGGTGAGACATTTACCCTCGCAAAGCTTTTTAATCCCACCATTGTGGTAGGCACATTCCTTGTCCAGGGACGATGTCTTTAACACAACACCAGCGCGCATGCCTTTTATTTTCATGTCATCTATCCCACTAGCACACAATGTCCTATGCTTCCACCAAGATACACAATGACCATGTATGATTTTTCTTTTTTCAATGTGCGGTCACACAAACAGACTCTGGTTTAAAGTCTCATCTAAGGGACAAGGATGGAACTAGAGTCTGAACAGAAAATCGCCTCCGTTTCCGACTACTTCTCTGTCCTAGTGAGAATCAGACCCCAGACCTCAGAGTAAAAGTCTCCACGCCTCACCCATGAAGCCCGAAGGCTCCCTTTTAACAAATACTGGCAGAAATGTTTCCTCCAAACTAATGCCACCGGTGAAAACATTAATAATTAACCTTTTTTTTTTTTCTTTTTTTTTTGGGACAATGAAAGTAGCACAGATTTTGAATAGCAGAGTGCCTTTGACTGATTCGTTAGGGAAGCAAAAGTTGCTGTCCTGGTTGTTTCAGCGAGCGAAAACTAACAAATTACCTGCAAGCAAACCCAAGCCAATTTCATGCTTCTTCGTACAGTTCATTTGTGAAATTAGATCCTTACCGTACCATTAGTACTCCAGTACCCGTCAAAAATCGCCCACCACATTAACATACAATTGATGAAGACCCTGAATCAAATTGTTCACTGTGGATCTCTGCCTGCCATGCTTTGGTGAACAAAAGCTGGAGCGCAAATCAAAGTGTGTGACTTCTGGTCTTCCATGCTGTACATCCCACCTTTGGGGTATTGTGGCCAAAAAAAAAAAAAAAAAAAAATGTATTTATTTCCCCACTGGCTGTTTGCTTGAGGTCTAAGCCTGTCTGCTTTCAAACTGGTTTGGGGTGGGCCAGGCCTGAATTGAACAGGGTTGGCCCAAGTTTTAAACCGATAATGAGTGGACCAGGTCCAAAGTGATCCTGGGGGGGACAAGGTCTGCAGTGATCTGGGGGGACACAGTCTACAGTGATCCTGGGTGGACCAGGTCCAAAGTGATCCTGGGTGGACCAGGTCTACAGTGATCCGGGGGGACCAGGTCTACAGTGATCCTGGGTGGACCAGGTCTACAGTGATCCTGGGTGGACCAGGTCTACAGTCACCATGGGTGGACCAGGTCTACAGTGATCCTGGGTAGACCAGGTCAACAGTGATCCTGGGTGGACCAGGTCTAAAGTGATCCTGGGTGGACCAGGTCTACAGTGATCCTGGGTGGACCAGGTCTACAGTCACCATGGGTACATCAGGTCTACAGTCATCATGGGTAGACCAGGTCTACAGTCACCATGGGTGGACCCGTCTACAGTCACTATGAGTGGACCAGGTCTACAGTGATCTGGGTGGAACCAGGTCTACAGTGATCCTGGGTGGACCAGGACAGTCTACAGTGATCCTGGGTGGACCAGGTCTACAGTGACCATGGTGTGGACCAGGTCTACAGTCACCATGGGTGGACCAGGTCTACAGTCACACATGGGGTAGACCAGGTCTACAGTCACCATGGGTGGACCAGGTCTACAGTCACCATGGGTGGACCAGGTCTACAGTCACCATGGGTAGACCAGGTCTACAGTCACCATGGGTGGGACCAGGTCTACAGTGATCCTGGGTGGACCAGGTCTACAGTGACCATGGGTGGACAAGGTCTATAGTGATCTGGGGTGGACCAGGTCTACAGTGATCCTGGCTCGACCAGGGCTACAGTGATCATGGCTGGACCAGGTCTAGTGATCTGGGTGGACCAGGTCTACACCGTCACCATGGTGGCCCAGGTCTACAGTGATCCTGGGGGACCCAGGTCTACAGTGACTCTGGGTGGACCAGGTCTACAGTGACCCTGGGTAGACCAGGTCTGCAGTCATCCTGGGTGGACCAGGTCTACAGTCACCATGGGTGGCCCAGGTCTACAGTGATGCTGGGTGGGCCAGGTCTACTGTGATCCTGGGTGGACCAGGTCTACAGTGACCCTGGGTGGACCAGGTCTACAGTGACCCTGGGTGTGGACCCAGGTCTACAGTGATCCTGGTGGAGCTGGTTTGAACTAATCAGCGAAGTGTAAGGCAAAAAAATGACTGATCACGGTGGTGCGCACTGAATCCAGTTCTCAACCCAGCAGTTGCGCTGAAGAAGTTGACGGACTGCCGACGAAAGCTACGCACACAGTGAGTAGCCTCTTTCACTGACTGAGTGACTGTTTAGTCTGGTAGCCTTTTATGATCAGAAATGGTATGATAAAAAAAACTGATCAGGGGAGTGTGTATTGTATAAACTTATTCAGAAACAGGTACGGTCTACACAGATTAGCAATGGATAAGGTTAAAAGCTGATCAGAAAATGGGCAAGGTCTGTACTGATCAGGGATGGGTAGGATTGAAAAACCCATCTGGGGTAAAGTCTACACCGACCCACGGATGGATACAATTACAAACTGATCAGGGTGGTATGGGTAACCTAAGATAAGGGTAATGATGCTACAGCCCAGCCTCCACAAAGGGCATATCAGGGTGGTCACCGCGCTGAAGTCAACTCAAGTCATTTGTTCACACAACTCTTTAAAACCAATCCTCTAAAAACACACCCGATATTTTGTTTTTTTAAAAAAATCTTTACACTGTAAAATCTCAGATCAGACGAAAAATGTTCATCTCTTTCAAAAATGCAAAGATCACATCAGATGGAACAACTCTGAACAAGGTTTTGATCAAAGAGTGGAAATTAAAAGCTGATCAGAGGTGGGCAAAGTTAAAAACTGATCATAGGTGGGTCAGATCTAAACTGATCAGAAGGACGAGGACAAACCTCATCAGGAATGGGCAAGAGCAGCAGTGATCAGATGGATAAGCGCGAAACTGATCCTCGGGTAGTTTGGTCTCAACTGTGTTACACTTAGTTTTTTTTTTCTTTTTTTATAAGGTATGGAGTTTTTAGACTCCATCTCTCTCTTGGTTTGTGTACTCCCAGTTCTTATAGAACAGGGAGAGTATTCACAATGGGAACGAAAAGAAATGCTGTGTGGTGTGTGTGTGTGTGGTGTGTGTCCTTGGTCAAGTGTGTTTGTTCCAGCTCGCTCCGACAAAACTTCCAGACCGATCTTTCTTAATTTGTTAGGTATTTTCATTATGGGGTCCAGATGATGCCCATTGTTCATTCTCTTATGTTACCAAAATAGCCATTCTAACGGCTGGTAAACGGCCCAAAAAGTTGTTTTTTTCTTTATTGGATATCTAGAAAATGATAATGGCAAACAAAAATGCCGTCACAGCTTCTTTGCACTCAAGAGCAAGAGGTGACGAAATCCATTATGACGAGTTGTGATTGTGACGTCCTATTCAAGATTAAACTGTGAGGCGTAACTTTATCGGTTTGGCATCTTGTTCTTCTTTCTGTATCATACCTCCCTCAGAGAGGCAATACTACCAGACCCAGGGCACTCAATGGGGTTCCTCTCTTCAGCCGCACAAGATCATCCTATGCCCCCCAGCAAAGGAAGGCGTACTCTACGCTTCTTTTATATGTCACACACATCCCAGAAATGACCAGGCCCAAAGACGACAGCAGTGCTGGTCAGGACTGTGAGAAATTTCAAGAGAGTATCCATTAAAGGGCCGAGGGAGTTGACAGGGAGGTTTGAACCAATGCAGGGTTTGTCTTTCATCTGGCCCAGGCCCCAATGTTCATCCAGGGCAGCCAAAATGCCACGAATGAAACCCCTGCCTCCTGTGGGGCTTAACTGTTACTGCTTTTGCCAAATTTTGCTTTTTGCGGAATGGAGTTCTTTGGTTCCGACCCTTCTGCGCATATTTCTAAACTA
>JADBJO010023663.1:0-26245 GCA_016801955.1 Conus betulinus | reverse complement strand
CAATTGTTCTTGCTGCAGGTATCCAACTCTTTAACCTGCTTGATGTTAAGATACATGAATGACAGAAAGTACAGAGTACACACACACACACAGAAGAGAAAGCAACCCCACCTTAAGGTCCCTGTAGACAACAAAGCGGCTATGCATGTGCTCCAGGCCCAGCATGACCTCAGCAGCGTAGAACCGAACCTCCTTCTCTGTGAACACCCCGTGTTGTGACAGATGGTAGTGCAGGTCACCGCCGTTCATCAGATCCAGATGAAGCACAGTTTTCTCAGGAGTTTGAAAGGCGTACGTCATGCACACAATGAAAGGGCTGCCCTCCTGTTGAACACAAACAGATACATCACGGTCAAGCAATCTGTCCAGCATGTAAGTCATTACAGCTGATATGTTCTACAATCATAACAAAAACCCCCCTGTCATTACAGCTTGTTACAACAAAGACATTACAAAAAGAATTTTTCTCCAACTTTTTAACTATCTGCCATTGCCGGTTTACAGCTAATCTGCTTATAACGGTTGAACTATATTTGTCTCCATTCTTGTGTTATTTGGAGAGGTCTGAGCCTTAAGATGTAGCATTTTGAGGTGTTTGCTGATGTTGTCATTTGAAAAGAGCTTAAATACTGCACCAAAAAAGTCTAACAGTTTTTCAACTTGTATCAAATGTGAGTGAGTGGTTGAGGGCTGCTCATTTAACACAGCTGTGGACAATTTCACGGCCCAGTACCACCGAAATGAGAAACAGCTCAGAAAGCTGTGCAGTCTGTAGATGTCAATTTGCAATCGCTTTCTACTTATGTGGCAACATGTGAGATGCCGGAAAAGTTGGGAATCAGCTTTACTTGTATGGGTCCATTCAAGGTTTCCTGAATGAAGGTGAGAGACCGCAATGGTCAGTCATTATCAACATCAATAACACACAGACACTTGCACATTGAGCTACATCCACCACAGCATTTTAAACAAACACAAGTGTGCTGTGGATTTTAACATTTGGACTTTTATTTTCTCTTCTGTCTCTCTCTCTTTCTTTTTTTGGAGGGGGAGGGGCCGGGGGCGTGGGTGGAGGGTGGGGTGAGCGGAGGGTATAATTTGTATATAAAAACAGTACCCCCCAGTTTCATAAGTTCTTCTGGAGTTCTACACAATTAATTTGGTCCTTACATATGTTATGTGGAATAACAAATAAAACAAAAGGAAACTATTAAAAAAAACCTTACGAACAAACCCCCATGGAAGCTAAAAGGTTAACATAATAACTGCCCCCCATTACTCATACACAGTTCAATAATCACACAAAAATGCAGGTCTTCGACAATAATGATTTCAGTAATTCAGTTTTCTGGTTAGGCTGTACTCCAATAAAATTCTATCCTTCTGCTTAGCTCCTTGCTGGGTAAATCAGGATTCCCAAACATATCCAGTCATAAATCTACAAAGAGCAAGTACAAGCTACATGCCTGTGTCTGTGTGACATACATTATGGTCTATACAGTATGATCAATACTGTGTCTGTGTGACATACATTATGGTCTATACAGTATGATCAATACTGTGTCTGTGTGACATACATTATGGTCTATACAGTATGATCAATACTGTGTCTGTGTGACATACATTATGGTCTATACAGTATGATCAATACGATGTTCCCTGACCTTTTCCCCAGCACTCTGCACTTTTTAACTGCTTCTTTCTAACTAACTGTGTGTGTGTGTGTGTGTGTGTGTGTGTGTGTGTGTGTGTGTGTGTGTGTGTGTGTGTGTGTGTGTGTGTGTGTGCATGCGAGCGTGCATGTGTGTGTAAGGTTTAAGTTTTCAGACAAAGGTAAAATGACACCTTTTCCAGCCCTGATCATGATCTTGTGAACTTGAGAGTTGTTTCAGCTTTTTGCTGATCTTGCTCATCACATCAGCAAAATCACCAGACTTCCGGCTACATCTTACTTTCCCTGACCTTCCTTTGACTGGACAAAGCACCTATGTATTCCTTCACTTTTCCTGATTTTCCCTGCCTCATCCATACATACCATGCAAATTTTACAATTCTGCATAACCAAGTTCTCTTTTCAGTAATGGCACTTGTATCCATATTCCATGTGCTGATTCCATCTGCTCCATTATTCATGATAATTCTTCTGGTGGCCATGTACTGTAATGTTCCTCACTGTCTAAGACACTTACAAGGCGACACAAGAGCCACTTTACAAAACAAACAATGACTTTCAACCAATTGTGGGCACCTAGAAGGCCTTGAGCTTTCTCCGGTTTAACCTCTAAATCTGTAGGTACCTGCATGGTATAAAAACCAACAACTAGGCCAGGGAAGGCGGCGTCCCTGGGATAAATATCAATCAGAGATCCCAACAATATGTGAGATAAGACAGAGAGAGAAAAGTGCATCTGCACTCCACCTTGATCAGGATCAATGAAAGGAGGTGGGGAAGGAGAAAAGCACTCCGCTAATTGTTAATACAGGTATCATGGTTTCTGATCACACATGTTTTGGTGTTGATCACTGAAACTGAAAAAGGACGCACTGTAGGTTTGTTCAACACATCCCTAGGACATTTTGAAGTTTTCAAGGTAAATACTTGTCAAACGATGTCTATCAGTGTGTCGAATTACAGTTGCCGATGGTTTGCGACGGTACTGAAGGGAGTTATTTTCTGTTAGCCAGCCAGATGGAGAATTCCAGCCACCCTGACATTTTCCAGTCCATTTCATCACAAGCTAAGAGTCAATGAACAAACAGCTTTCTAATGCAGACCTGGTTACCTTATTTCAATTCAACTCTCTCAGGAGTCATTGATATTGACCATATCACTAAGAATGTATGAGTGAACCTTCCAAAGCACTGTTCTCTATTTGAACTAAGCTTTCCGTGTTTGTGTGTGTGTGTGTGTGTGTGTGTGTGTGTGTGTGTGTGTGTGTGTGAATTTTTTCAGCAAAGAACTTAACATTTCAGAACTTGTGCAGTATATGGATCAACGTTAGGTAGGTACTCAGGGTCTGACTGGCACGTTGGGCTAATGCGTAGGTCAGACATCTGCTAAGTCATAGCCACAAGACCCTCTTCTTCAATTCTCTCATCTTAGTCAATAATTCATTTATCCATCAACTTCAAATCATGCGTAGTGTGGTCTCCAAACTTAGCTGATGTGGAGTAGCATATATGCACGCAGTGACACCTCCTCCATGCACTACTGAAACTGAAGTTGACTATGACTGAGCCAGTAATCCAAGCAACTGACAATGATACCAATAACCAGAAGTTTATGGCTAATTGGCATTCTCTTTCACACCCACACACTTTTATATGTGTATATGTGTGTGGGTGACGGTACGATGGTGTGAAAGGAGGTCATGTAACTTTTCTTTCACACAAAAAAAAAAACTGTCAAGGTTTGCTGGGACTAACTTTCATATTCCACGTCTCACTAAACAACGCACTACATGTGTGTGTGTGTGACACTTGTTTGGTCCTAAACTACAAAGACTAGGGATGGACTGGGCATCATAAGCATAAATCAATTTTTCGGTCTTGGGGAGGGGAGATGTTTATTGTTAACGTTTGTGATCCAGCGGTCACCTTTCTCTTCGTCATCAAAATTTTCTTCATTTATCAGGAAGGGAGAATAGAGGATGTGATCCTGAAGGTAGGGTGGGATGTGTATGTAAGAGAGCGACAGGAAGAGGAGGGACGACATTTTTAGACGAAGCAATAACAAAATGACTGAAAGTAATCTGTATGTGAATTATCCTCAAATTCAACAGAATACACACCTGCGTGTACAGGCGCATGCGTATATGAAATCAGCCTATTATGGAGCTGTCGGCATTAAAAGCAGAAATGAGTGTGACTACGTTGTATCGACTGGGATCGGCACAAATGGCAGAGGCTGAGACTCCATCAGGGAGTGACAATAGCAGTATTGGCATGAACTTCACGGAAATGGCAGCTTTATTTGGAAACAAATTGGAAATTACAGGTGTGTTACATCATGACTGTCGAACAGGATCACTGACAGAAAAAAAAATCACCTGGAATGACATGACAATATATTGGTTAAAGGGTCACGAACTATGCATTGAGTGCGACTGCAACTGTTAGTCCTGATGGATTTCCATGAGGTGTTATTGAAAGTATCAAATTTGAACCGGTGTGTACACAGTGAGTTTTTTCTATCAAGTGTGAAATTTCAGTTGGTACAGAACACCAGCAGGTTACTAGCCTTTGCAGACCCCCCCCCCCCCCTCGCTTTCCAACCCCCAACCCCCCAAATACACAATCATATATCTAATCTACAGTGAAGAATGTAGACAATTCCCATGCCTACATACACTTTCATTCATCACTTCTGCTATCATTTGGGATTTTTTTCTGTCCCTCATGCAAGGGAGTTCTCTTCTCTCATTTAATTCACACCAATCTCAAGAATTCACGCAGTGTCATATATGGAGGCGTACAATATTCAGAAGCTGCTAGACATTCAGGCATAACGTCGATGCAAATGCACATTTTATGACCTATAGACCAAAATAGCAAGAAAGGTGTGTGTGTGTGTGTGTGTGTGTGTGTGTGTGTGTGTGTGTGTGTGTGTGTGTGTGTGTGTGTGTGTGTGCGCGCGCACGCTCTTTGAACTCAGTTTTCAATTGCCATGGAATGGTGAAGTATCTCTATTTACAGAACATTAAAAATAACTCATGTATGAAGACATTGTGGTTCCTCCTCGAGTCCTGAGTTGTATGGTTCCATATATGGTGCCAATCTCTTCATATTCAGGCAATCATGGACATGTTTTGCAATACAGACTCATTGAGCATTGTTGCATCATATTCCACTGTCTACACAAGTTTGTGGGTCGGGTTGGCCTGAGATCGTTGTTCTGTTCATTTTGTATTTTGACTTCACAGTTTGTATCTGAAAAACGAAAATAAAGAAAGAAAGAAAGAAAGAAAAAAAAAAAAAAAAACCGACCCTCTGAAACCAGTCTGAGACTCCGTGGATTTACGATTCGTTGGTCTCTGGGAACTTCACAATTCTGATGGATCAATTCCCAGAGACAAACTGTGGCTATCTCAACAGAACCTTGCTTTTCTTTTTTCCACTGCTGTGTGCATTACATTATGATAAGTTCTGAGCATTTTATATGTTGTCACTGAAATAAACTCATGATGCTGAAAGCATAATAGTGTGATAATAGTGTGAGCTTATTTTTGAGACAGCACACAGCACTGCTCACTCACTGCTACAAAGGTTTATGTGCAGCTGTTTCAAGGAGAATAAAATCCACAAGAAACATGAACACTGGAAGATCGGGTGAAAGCTGCAGCATGAAGCGAAAAGCAGGAAAGGGCATCCACCATGATGGCAGCAATTTTTTTTGGAAGCTGGAAAAGCCAGGAAGAGTCGATTATAAGTGACCAAAGATTTCACTCAGGTGGACACACGCTTGAAATTGGCAAATGTATGCGTGCAGCAAAAAAAGTGAACATTGTTTGAAACCCAAAGCAACAAGAGTTTGGACATAGTCCGCCGATGTCAGGAAAAAGAACACGCCTGTTAATCTACCGCCCTGTAGAACAGTTTGAAGGTTGTTACAGACAGGCTCCACTGTACTCACAACTCCCCTGACTATTGTTCCAATACGTTCCTCCCCCACAATCATTTCACAGTGTATGATGTTTCCTGTTCAATACTCACTACTGACTTCTATTTCTGTTGCTGGTGTCATAGGAGTTGTGATTTGCATCATGTGCGTGCTGGCACCTAAGGCTCAGCTGAATGAAAATGCTACCAATATGTGCCGATCATTTTCTTGTGGAACTTTTGACACAGAACTGTTGGATTCTTCACACCCACACGTACTTTCATTGATGGTGTTTTCTGTGCATTCATCATGCACATGCTACGATGTGCATATGTAGGTGTAAAAACAAAAGTCAGAAATAAGCAGAGAAAACTTAACATCACACACAGACACACACGAACACAGAAGAATTATCACAGGTCTAAATCTGCAGTTTAGATCATTCTACTTCTCATTTCTGACCACGAGAGATCTATGGCTTTTTCCATGAATTAGCAAGCAAAAGAGTAGCATGCTTTGTAAATAAAATTCTCCCTGAGAATGAGTGTAGTAGCGATTATATTTTCCAAAGCCTCTAAAACAACGGATATCTTTTTCTGATGCTTCCATTCCATCTGGAACAGCAATTTTCTTAAGTTTTCAATCTATCTGGAAAACATCATTTTTCCATGCTTCTATTCTATCTGGTAGAGTACCTTTTCTGAAAAGTCTGGACCATCTGATACCGTATCTTTTCTGCAGCTTTAAACAATCTGGTCTACTGTCTTTTTTTACTAGTTTCCAAATCCATCTCGTGTAGTGTTATCTATCTTTTCATTAGTTTCTAACCCATCTCATGTATCTTCAAAAAAAAAAAAATCTTTTTCGAAGCTTCCAATCCATGTGGTATACTACCTGTTCTGAAGTTTTCTATCCATCTTATACAGTATTTGTTCTGAAGCCTCTAATCCACATGGTATATTACCTTTTCAAATGCTTCCAATCTATCTGGTATATAACTTTTCAAGACACTTGAAATCAGGTAATTACCTTTCCCAATCAGCCGAGTTTCTGATGTTTTCAAAAACTTTCAATACTTATAATCCTTTCTGAGACCTACAATTCATCTGAATTAGCGAAAACACATAAGATATTCACAAAGAAGCAATCCTTTTCAACAAAAGAATTCACTGTCCTGCAACCAATGTTTCTAGCTAGGCAAGATCTTCATTTGATTTCTTTTCATGTGCATTATTTGAATTACTGCATCATTTGTTTTCATGTACATTACTGTACAATCTGAGCAGGTGATTTTCCACTCTTCCAAACTGGATACCCAGTCAGTGATGCTTACGCTTTACACCTGAGCAGTTTCAAATAAAACCTGCACTGAAAACAAGAACAGTTGAGTTAAAGGAATTTGATGGAGGAAAAAAAAAAAAACACGAAAGGACAACACTGAACGTAACAATCCAATCTGGAAAATCATTTCATATCACATCATATAATTTTAAACTCGCAACGATTCATCCCCAGATATGAGTTCTGGAGTTAACAGCCTCATAGTACCTAGAATGGACAACTTTGACCCTGCCCTGAGAATACAGCCTGTTTCAAAGTGAAATCTCTCTCTTGCTCAACTCAATGGGGGGAAAAATTTTTTAGAAAGAAAATGTCAGATGAACATCCCCATTCTCCTAAAAAAAACAAACAACAACAACAACAAAAAGCCCACCCTGTGGGAAAAGAGGAGTAAAAGATAGATCATCACTTGGGCATCCAACAACCCCCTCCCTGAGGTGGGTGGGTGAAGACAAGAGAGGGATGCAGGCAATGCATGCAGGGAATCAGTGTCCCAAGCCCCCAGGCTTTGACACACAGCACTTTGTGCCGTATTGATTTTCCACTCCCTCTCTTTTGTTAGCCTAGCTGCCTGTTTGAGAGAGAGAGAGAGAGAGAGAGAGAGAGCTGCCAGGCCTGCCAGCCTGCCTGCCTGCCTTGCTGCTCAGCCTGCTGCACCCCCCCCCCCCCCCCTCCTCCTCCTCCCTCTTCTCCCTCTCAGACAGAGCCAGAGTCAAGCTAATGGAAAGGTCAGAGACAGGCGACAGACACAAAAAGCTGCACAGCCAAGCAACAGTGCACTGGCTAGTGACAGACACAAAAGCTGCACAGCCAAGCAACAGGGCACTGGCTAGTGACAGACACAAAAGCTGCACAGCCAAGCAACAGGGCACTGGCTAGTGACAGACACAAAAGCTGCACAGCCAAGCAACAGGGCACTGGCTGTCTTGGACCTAACTTGAAAGGGGATATCCTGCTGTATGACCAAAACATCTATGAAGCATTGATGACTCGGTCAGGCCCAAGCCCACAGCTCAAGCGCCCATGGCAACATGCGCCGAGTGCTGGGTCCAGGAAGACTTATGTGGAGAGATGCTCATGCACTGAAGACCTGAACTAGCAGAAGTGGAAAAGGAGAAACCAGACAGAGAGACAGACAGACAGAGAGAGAGAGAGGAGAACAGAAAAGAGAGACTTACAGACTGAGGCTGAGAGTGCATGAGAGTAAAAAAAAAAAAAAAAAGGAGGGGTGTCGGTGGAAGAGATGTGGTAGGAGTTCACATCAAAACCGAAATCCTCTCATGGCCTGTCTGCAGATTATAAAGCAATAACAGGTAAGGTGGATCAACAGTGTTCATAAACACACCCCTCCCTGACAGCTGAACTCCCGCTGTACTGAAGCCATGTATGAGCTGTTCATGCCAAATATATGCAGCTTGTTCACAGGTGTGCTTCATTAAAGATCATCACCACAGAAAAAGGAACTCTCTGTAGATTTTAACCAGAACATGCACATGGGACAGAACTGGCCTTTTCCTTTCTAACAAACTTTTTGCCTCAAGTTCAAGTTAGTTATCTCACACTTTTAAGAGCTACAAATGTGAGTCTCTGTATTGTCACATTATTCGACCTTCCCCTTTCTTTTCACTCTGTTGTTGCCTCATTTCTTGTGACGCTGCCCCCCCCCCCCCCCCCCCCCCCCCCCCCCCCCCCCACTTCCATGGCACTCATTTTGGCTGGCTCCCACACACATGGCCACACCCATGATTTGCCTCATCTCTCTCCCAACACTGCAAGTCTCCTAGGAACAATCAATATCAAGTTGTCTTCATGCAACGAACCAGACAAGACACACCGCACTTCGGACAAGTTGTTTTGGTAGAGTTCTCTTGCATCCCTATCCCCCCAAATCTTTCCATCCGGAACAGAATGCAACATCAGGAACAAAATTCCCCAAAATTTTGAGGAACACACTGCAGTTTTAAATATGTGGTGCTGTGCAGGAGTACATGTATGCTTGTTCACACACTCTTACTGTCATGGCCACCATGACAGATGAAACAAGAAAAAACAAAATCACATGATGCACACACACAGATCATGCATAAACAAAAACTTTTACCCTTTCTGTCCTTATCATAATATGGCTCCTGTTCATATCATTTCCTGAAGGTCTTGCAGCACGGAGTTCTTTTCTTTCTTTCTTTCTGCAATAGGTGGGATTTCCTCTCCAACTTTTTCATCAGTCGTACAGGTTCTGATCTGCTTGCCATAGCTCGCTATTTGTGCAGCGCTTTCTCTTTAACTTTGGCTCGACCTGGTCTATTCAAACAGTCTAATGAGCATGCACACAAAGATTTTTGAGTCACAACTTTCCATCTGACACAAGGTAGTAGTTCGCCTCGGAAAAAAGGTGCTCCCACTTGCTCTCAGGGCGAGTTTTTGCTTTCCCAGAGACTTGCGATCTGCAAGCGCAATGGCCGGATGGCCATTGTTTTGCACATTTTTCCTTAAATACAGCTTATCCAACAAATCGACAGTATTATCAAGGAGAAGCAAAAAAAGAAGATGGCTTGAGCAGCACCCAGACTTCAACAAGAGAGATGCATACCACCTGCTGCCCAGGTCAGACCAAGTGAGCATTGTGAGGCTGAGGACAGGGCACTCCGGACTGAGACATCACATGTTCACAAAATTCCACACTGGCCAGTCTTCAGGTTGCCCTTGCCCATACACCCCCAATGACAGTGGAACACTTCCCGCAGGACTGTCCCACACATGAAAAGCCAAGGGCAGAGACCTTGCCTGCCAACACACCGATGAGGGGAAAGCTTTATGGATCACTGGAGGGCCTCTTCCGTACAGCAGCCTTTATCAGTGCTTCTGGGGTTCCTGTCTGAGTGAATGATGAAGAAGAAGAACCCAACATACCACATGACTTAACCTCAAAGCTCACTACTGACGACAATAATTGCTACTCTCAGTGTCACCACGACAGAGCACCTCCCACCAGAGGGCACCCCTGTGTCCACCTAACAACAGTCGTCATGAACTTGCTGATACTACAGGTATCAATACAAACTTACCATGGACATAAATTTCCAGAAGGAAACTGAAATTGAGGTCATCATTACAACAGGGCACGAAAGCCACAGAATCTGGGACTTACTTCATGACTTTTTTTTTTCCCTTGTGATCAATGAGAATACGGACGATGAAGATAATGCTGGGAAAATAAAAATGGTCTGAGATGACAAGAGTTGCACAAAATCTGAGCGTTTCTTATAACGATGTAGTGTCTGCTCCAAGAAATCAACAAACAGATATAAATGATACAGTGACATTTCCCAGATCCCCACTGTCTGTGGCTACCAACAAGGCATTTGCAGTTAGTCACCAGAATCAGAAAACAGGTGAGACAACAACCGGAAACTTTTCACAGGATTTCTTTCGACATGACCTTTCACGAGTTAAAAAAAAATGCTGTCAAAGAAGTCACTGTTGTAGAAATTACTGTATTTCAGGAAAATGACCGACGAAATTTCAGGACCATAGCCAACAAAATAAGTAAAAAAGAAGGAAGTCTAAAGCACAAAAGTTATCTGAAGTCAAATTTTAACAGTATTTCCAAATTTACCTTCAAAATTCCTAGTATATGTATGCACTCATACCAAATAATTACATTATAAAACTACACTGTAAGGTAGCCCCTATCACCTACATACACCTGTCATTTATCATTTGAATGAAAGAAAAAAAAATCAATATTCGTCATATCCTGAGACAAGAAGACAATACACTTCAACATCAATTTGTCTTTTGAATGAGGATGACAGGAAGTAATTAAAAAACATAAGTGGAACTCTCAAATCAGCTTGTTCCCAAGATTGGAAAGGAATTTTAATCAAATATTTTCTCATCTTTCATTTCATTTCTTTTGAATTACTCCCCGGCCAATTCTTCAGGTGCCTCCAAGCCACACTCCAGCTATCCCAAGACAGCCCTGGCACCAGCACTGCAAAGGCAGCAGTCACTATCAAGTCATCATGTGGCGAACAACTTTTAACAAGACAGCCCTGGCACCAGCACTGCAAAGGCAGCAGTCGCTATCAAGTCATCATGTGGCAAACAAGGCGGCTTACCCCACCTCCACCTGTTCCTGAGACACACGTCTTCACATCCAGGGACAAAGACTGGTTCGCAAGGACGCATGTCCTGTCATCAGAAATCATCACCCCAACAAAAAGTAAGTGAAAGCTTGCCTGCAGCTACACTTTACACAAACTCCTTCAAAGGTTTCTTGGGGTGAGGAGCTTAGCTCTCCTGAAGAGATCAGTGGTGTGTGCTCCTCAAACTGTCAAGCTGGTTACAAACTGTGCAAATTCCTATTTGACATCATGATGCCAACCACACAGCTTGTCTCTGCTTCGCTTCAGTGCCATTTGGTCTCTCTCGTAACTTCAGAATGTAGTCTAAATATGCGCACACAGTGGTCAACTCCTAACTGCAATGTCAGTTTACGTGCATTCACTCTCCCAATCCCTCCTCCTACTACCTCCCCCCCTCCCATGACACTGGAAAATGCTTTCCTGAACAGACAGGTCCTTTCCATTGTTTCCAGGCAAATACACTGATATCCTGCATTAAAGGCAGCCCAGAGGCAACCCATCAGAGAAGAAACTGCACTGCTTGGTCTCTTCAAAGGTGTTCAGTCCTTCCTGTTCAGATCCTGCATCCTTCACGCCACCTACTACACCCCCCTACTGGCAACAATAACTGCATAGTTGCAGAGCCAGCGTGACTACGTGTCCCCCTCTGAAGAGTGCCACCATGTCTGTAATAAAGCGACAGTCCCCATGCACATGACCAAACAGATGACCTCGAAACAAACAGCACTACAGCATAGATGTAGAGAGGAAATCAAACCTAAGGTCACCACAAGAGCACCGCGTGAAGAGACACAGCATCCGAGACAGACCAACTGATGAGGAGATTGCTGAAAATGATGTCATGGAGTTCCATTCCAATCAGATACTATTTGACCTGGCCATACTTCTGTATGCAACCTTTCATAACATAGTGCATTCTGGTGTCAACCAGACCCAAGAGATACGCACACCTGCTGTGTTGGTCAGAAACCATGAGCCTCAATCTCTGAGACACAAATCTATTAAGTTCATGAACTCATCTATGTGGCTGCAGTCTAGCTGTCTGAGCCCATAGTAAACTCAACTCTGGGCAGGAGACTGTCATGGTCGAAGAATCCCAGGTATAGAGGCCTTGATTAGAACTGAACTTGCCGTCCCGCTATCAGCGATGCTAGCCACTGTGTACGGTTGAAAAGGAAATATACGTCAATGAAATTCTCTGATCACTGTAATTAAAGAGTGCACAGTGGGTTAAGGAAATAGGGAGAATGAAGAGAGGCAGCAAGAAAAGACAAAGAAAACCAGCAAGGGGGGGGGGGGGGGGGGGGGGGGAGAGAGAGAGAGAGAGAGAGAGAGAGAGAGAGAGGAAAGGGAGTGTTTTTTTTTTCTTCTCTCTCTCTCTTTTTTTTTCATCCCACATTGTTTCCGTAGACAACACGTTTTCCAATGTTTTCAATGGCTACATTCACGTTCTTGCACATACAGCTCCCCAAAATAGCAACAGCTTATGGACACAGCCCTTCCAACCCTTGCAACACTCTTGGAACCACACCCAATTCCAACCTGCCAGTCAATGCATCCAACCCCCCCCCCCCCCCCCCTTCCCTGGATGGACATGTAGGAGGGGAGTGTGCTGATGACACTAATCTCCTCCCATTGATCCCCAGTGCGGGCATCGCCGACTGCTGAGGAAAAGGGAAGCAGTCTCTGAATGTCAACAGGCTGGGGGGTGGGGGGGTGGGGGGATCCCATTGTATTGGATCCGGTTCATCCTGCTTTGTGCGGTCATGTGTAGGAGGCTGTATTGGACAGCGCCATTGATCACCTTACTGGTTATGGTCGGAGCCCATTCTGATCAGTATCAATATTAGCAGCAGCAATCATACTCTCTTGCAACTAACTGGCTGGCTCGCATTAAAGACTTAAGCGGATAAACAGGCAAGCAGCTGCACGACACACTGACAAACCTAAAGAAAATGAGGGACATCCCCGAAGGGTTAAAAAAAAAAAGAGAAAAAAAAGAAAAAAAAAGAAAAAGAAGTTATGTTAACCCTGGCTGTCGCTTGCAGCTGTACTTAACAAAACAGTGGTTTGTCTATAATTTTTTTTTTGTAATTCTCTTATTCACAGTTTCAGTTTCAGCATCCCTCCATGCGCACTACATTGCACAACACCTGCTGAGCCTTAAAACTGCAATGTGCACGGCCACAGCTGGGTCAGAAGAGCAGAACCATTCTCACCCTCTTATCTCTTTCTTTTAATCAACAACAGCGTCAGACACACTGACTTAAAAATCAGTTGTGAATCAGGCTGAAATCCATGACTTGATGTCAAGAAAAGGAAGAACAAGATGGAAATTCAGGAGGAAAAAAACCCAACAAACAAAAAGAGCAACAACAACAACAAAAATCAAATGTTGGTGACAGGGACCATTACTTACTTCTTTGCTCCCCCTCTTTTAATATCTGCCAAGGATGACATGCTAGAGCTGTTGCATGCCTGTCCAATTATCTAGGAATTTCATATGCTTGTCTCAAACAAATATGTCCAGTTACTTATCTAGGAATTTTACATGCTTTCATAATCAAACAGCTCATTCAGTCCCATCTATCCTAAAAATGCAGTTGATTTATGCCGTCCAGAAAGCTATGCATACTTTTTCAGATGAGATGTTGACAGAGCAGGGATGGAAAGTGGGGGCAGGGGTGGGGGTGGGGGGTGGGGTATAATTGTACATAATCGCAGGGAATTGCACACCACATCATGCAGTCACTTCAGTGTGCACTTACTTTTCCAACAGACAATTCTTTCATGGCGGGTTTGTTGGCATAATTCAGGACCAACTCTCATGCACTCATGTGAGACCACAGAATGTCAGAGAGAGAGAGAGAGAGAGAGAGAGAGAGACAGAGAGATAGAACCCCCCCTCCCCCCCCCCCCCCCCCCCATGTATGCACTGGATAGGAGAATGATGGACTGGGGCTGACTGTGAGAGTGAGAAGTTGCATTCCAGGTTTGTACTGCCAAAACCTTCGTGCTTTTCCAGCCATGTTGCTTCCTCTGATTTTTGGGAGGCGAGAAACAGACGAGCAGAGCGGCCTTGATGGAAAGATGGGGCAACTGGTGAAGAAAAGACACAGAGCACTCGCTGCAGCTGAGTCGTTAAATTATCATGGGAATGCCGATGATTTCAAGATGCTGCCATCAAATTAAAACATGTAAGCAACCGTGCATGTTAGACTAACACAATTTTCTATAACACACTGACTCACCCCTGTGCTAACAAGCGACAGCATGATCCGTTCATTGAGTGCTAGCGTCTCTCCTCCTTTCATCTTGATGCGTTTTTTGTCCAGACATTTCATTGCATACCTGTCCAAAAAAACAACAACAAACAAACACAAACATCAGAATAATTCAATTCACTGCAAGGTCTAAAATGTTCTATAGACAAGATGTCAATGAACTCAGAATATGAACCTGTACTTCACTCAACAACAAAATGATCAGTTCACATTCCCTTCTGTCCATCTTTACTTGACATTCCTTCTTCCCTGAGGATGGAGTATGGCTGCCTTATTGGCAGGATAAAAAGCAGTCATGCACACAAAAAACTTCGCTCCCTTTGTTGGGTAGGTGGGATTAACCCTTGCCTGTCTATACGGGGAATGTCCGCAGGAGTTCCAGCCTGTGTATGCAGAAGAAGAAGAAGAAGAGAAGAAGAAGAAGAAGAAGAAGACCTTCCTTCAATTATAGTTCATATTAATTACAGTTCATATGAATCTTTCATGTCATTAACAGATGATGGTTCATTCCGTGTTATTCCTTATTTAAGATTCGGAATATTTGAACTCCCTAAAATTGTGTGTGATATGCATGCCAGATAACCTTACTCGCACATGCAGGCATAATTCATGAAGTTCAACAGAGCACAAAGATAACCTGCATGATTTCTGTTCCAGCTTTTCATGCATCCAATGACACATTAATAAACCTCTCTCAGATGAAATGATCAACTGCAGCAGCACCTAGCACACATCAAAGAGCCCACATCAACGTGGAAGTCATCGCCCCTGGTCAGTTCATACAGAGAAAGACTCTTGGACCTGCAAACCAAACCACGCACAGGGCAGAAGTCAAAAGATCACCCATTAAAAGAGCCTGTGGCTACAGGGGAAAACGATTGTGACGATGAAGTTCTACAACTGATCCACATATGAAATGCCACATACACAGGTAAGACTAAACTGACTGTGTGCTCACTGTCATCGTCAGCTCAAAAAGTAAAAAATTTCCTGTTCAGATGTACAATGATCGTGACAAGATGGACCCGGAGGCAGATCTTGCATTAGAAAGGGGAAGGAGGGACAGCGTGAAGAGGAGGTGGGGGGTGTTGGACCAGATTATGGATATGGAAAATAATAGCAAATGACAGAAAAACGAGACTGAAAAAAAGGCACACACGCATACAAACAAAACAAACATGAGAGTTCTTGATCAATCTAAAGCATGACAGTGCAGTAAAAGCCAGCAAAGTGTGATGAATCACACCTCAATAGAAATTAGTGACAACTCTCGATAGTTAACACCAACCGAACGGAGTCACTTTACTGCACACACACACACACACACACACACACACACACACACACACACACACACACACACACACACAGTATGACAAAGGAAGAACAGTTTCAATTAATGTGCAAGAGTGTGTGTGTGTGTGTGTGTGTGTGTGTGTGTGTGTGTGTGTGTGTGTGTGTGTGCATGCATACATACATGCTTCCACACCAGAGTGTATGTCTGTGTGTGCATGTGTGTGCATGTGATGGTGTTTGTGTGTGTGTGTTTGGTGTGTGTGTGTGTGGGTGTGTGTGTGTGTGTGTGTGTGTGTGTGTGTGTGTTTCTCTGTGTGTGTAGGTGCCCACTCACCCTCCCCTTTTCTTTTCTCTATTTTTTTTTTCCAAGTCACTGTTTCAACGATGAGCCTGAACTTGTTCTCCCCCCACAACTTATTTTGTCAGCACTTTTGATATATGAAAGGGAGGAGAGGAGAGAGAGGAGGGGGGGGAGAGAGAGAGAGAAGAGAGAGAGAGAGAGAGAGAGATGAGAGAGAGAGAGAGAGAGAGAGAGAGAGAGAGAGAGAGAGGGTGACAGAGAGAGAGAGAGAGAGAGACAGAGACAGAGAAAAGAGAGAGTGAATGTGGACCAACATGCATTTTGTGTGTAAGGGTGTGTGTGTGGTGTGTGTGTGTGTGTGTGTGTGTGTGTGTGTGTGTGTGTGTGTGTGTGACTGTGTGTGTCTCTGTTTATGTTTGAGACATGAGATAGTGAATGAAAGGGGGGGGGGGGGGGGGGGGACTGATGTGAGAGACTGAAGGACTCAGTGTGTTTGTGTGTGTGTATGCGTGTGTGTGTGTGCGTCTGTATGTGTGTGTGTGAGTGTCTATGCACGCACATGCGTGAGGTTGCCCATGTTTTGCAGGCGGCGAGGGAGACAGACAGATGGGGTGGACACAGACAAATACAGAGAGAGAGAGAGAGAGAGAGAGAGACAGAGAGACAGACAGACAGACAGAAAGTGATAAAGTGGTGGAAGGGGATGGGGGTAAAGACAGGCAGAGAGGTTGGGAGATAAAGACAAGAGACAGCAGCATATCTATTCAATGCGAACATCAATTCAAGAACCGAAACTCTTGAAATATGAAGACATTTGGGCATACTCGGGAAAAACAACCCACAAGACCAAAAACCCATCCGACAAGTATAGTATACTTCCACTTACAGCACAGCCCCCCTCTTATAGAGTCTGGATAGCCTTCCACTTACAGCACAGCCCCAGCCCCCCCCCACCCCCCCTCTTATAGAGACTGGACAGCCTTCCACTTACAGCACAGCCCCCCTCTTATAGAGACTGGATACAGCCTTCCACTTACAGCACAGCCCCCCCCCCCCCCTCTTATAGAGACTGGATAGCCTTCCACTTACAGCACAGCCCCCCTCTTATAGAGTCTGGATAAGCCTTCCACTTACAGCACACCCCCCCCTCTTATAGAGACTGGATAGCCTTCCACTTACAGCACAGCCCCAGCCCCCTACTGGATAGCCTTCCACTACAGCACAGCCCCCCCTCTTATAGAGACTGGATAGCCTTCCACTTACAGCACAGCCCCCCTCTTATAGAGACTGGATAGCCTGACAAGGCGACAACGAATTTGAGCCATCTTCACCACTTCTTTCCTTCCACTTACAAGCACAGCCCCCCTCTTATCGGTGACTACAACAGAAAAGACCCACTCCTCTACTCTTCCTCTATTCACACACACACACACACACACACACACACACATGCACACACACACACATGTGCCAGCACACACACTACAGCCAGCTCTCAGTATCAGTCTCCCCTTCCTCCCCCCCCACACACCCTTCTCTCTCTCACTCTCTCTTCTTCTCCAACATGAACAGACACACACAGTCACACAGAACACACACAACACACACAATGGTTGCACACACATGCACACACAAACGCATGCATGCTTGCACACATACACACTCTCTCTCTTTCACTCACACACACACACCACACACACACACACACACACACACACACACACACACTTCTCTCTCTCTCTCTGTCTCCAACATGAACAGACACACACAGTCACACAGAACACACACACACACACATAAATGCAGATACACATGCACATGGTTGCACACACATGCACACACAAACGCATGCATGCTCGCACACATAACACATTCTCTCTCTTTCACTCTCACACACACACACACACACACACACACACACACACACTCTCTCTCTCTCTCACACACATGCACACCATACACCAATCTATTCCGGTCTTCCCTGCGTGTTGACAAACAGGGCAGGCAATCATTCTGTGATCCTTCTGGCCCAGCTAACGAACATGCCCACAAAACCACAAAAGTAATCTGGTAGGCTTGGATCTTGCATTAACTCATTCTATAAATAGAGCTGGGGGGGGGGGGGGGGGGAAGAAGGGATTAGGGATGATGAGCTGTTCAACTTCCTCTCCCCATTTCCATCATAAAAGAAAGAGAGAGAGAGAGAGAGAGAGAGGGAGAGAGCCTGAAAGAGAACAAGAGTGGAGAGCTAGTCAGTGCAAAGAGAGAGAGTTCAATTCTGTGTACCCAAGAATCAGAGAGAGAGGGGGGAGAGAGAGAGAGAGAGGAAAGGTGGTGGGGTGGTGGGGGGGGGGGGGGTTTGCTTCACCCAGGAGAACTAGAAAAACTGGGAGCACCAGCCCATCAAGGAGGAGGAGAGGAAGGAGGCAGGCATGGACAACCCCTCACAGGCACAGTGCCAAAGCCCCCCCCCCCCCCCCCCCCCCCCCCCCCCCCCCCGTGCGTGTGTGATGATCAATTGGTTCCACAACACACGATCAGAGAAAAAAACAACAACAGAGAACAGCAAACAACTTTACAGCAACCAACCACAAACATGTGCAGTGCACATCAATTTCCCCCCCCCCCCCCTCTCTCTCTCTCATCATCTTCTTTTCCATTCCTTTCTTCTGCTGCCTGTCGCAAAACTGCCCGTAGCCATAGCAACATTTCCATTGGATAATTTGCAAGCCCTCCATCTATCTCTTCCTCCTTTCCTGTTTGCCCCTCCACCACCCACACCCCTTTCTCACCAATGGCAACAGTCCCTTTCGCTCCAAGTGCAATGGCTTTTCAATCCAAAGCTGGGAACTGGAGACACTGGGACTAGACAAGCTGGTCCATTTGTGCTTGCGCTAGAGTTCGTGCATGTGTCTGTGCATGTTTAACTGTGTGTGAGAGTGAGTGAGAGTGTGTGTGTGTGTGTGTGTGTGTGTGTGTGGTGTTGGCTATTTTTCTATGTAATTCCAGAGAAAAAAACCTAGACCCATACATTTGCAGATATGAATTCATTACTTGCACACCTTTTAACAGTCTTTTTCTTTTTAAAAATAAATATTTTCGATCTAAATGGCAACTTCAGAATGCATGCGTGTCTGTGTACAAGAGAACATTGCACAAGTGTATTTGGTGTGGCACTGCACAATGTGGTATGGTGAGGTGTGATGTGTGTGCCGGCGTGCAAGTGCATACGCCCATTTGTGATTACAACCATGTATGTGACTACCTTTGATCCTGTAAAGCATACTGACTGTGCACAGTGAAAGTGGCAAACCTGCCAGTTTTTCATTAACTTTGATTTGTGACAAATGAAGATGTGTACTACCAATTGTATGCATACACACACACACACACACACACACACACACACACACAACACAACACACACCACATCTATACATACATTTTTTTTGGCTGTGGCACCTTCCATGCCCCCATTGAGAGGGCACTATTCCTGCACTGCACATTTGGGCTCCCTCACCTACAGTCAAACCCAGGTTTGTTCTGTCACAGTCCCAGCATCGCCGCCCACAGGAAGGCGATCAGCATCAAGCCATCCTGAGGCCACTCACCAGAGGAGACCCTGCGCTGCTGCTGTGTCACTTCACTGGTGTTCAGTGCAGCCTCTTCCGTACAACAAGCACAGGACACCATCTCGTGGATTGCCTACAGACACTAGCCACTTAGTGGTGGGAGCCAGCGAAGTAAGCATCCTTTCTAGAGGGCACTACCACGTCCACCTAACCAGAGACCTACGAGGTGGATAATGCTGACCGCTTTGACACAAACTCCTCATGGGTTTGGACATGGAGTAGTAACAGAGACCCACTGGTCTTAACAAAACGTAGGGCATGACCTGCCACAGCATCCAACATCTTACCCAGTGATAATCAGTGGTGATGAGATGATGAAGATGATGCAACAGAGTTCTGTTCTGGTCTGAGATGACATGACACGGCTGCACTCTGCGCTTAATTTCATTTATTATATATATATATAGATATATAATATATATATGCTGAACAATTAAGTAGTGGGGGAAAACAAGTGCAGGTTAAACAATTCTTCCATCATTATAGTAATGATTTGGCAAAGATTAGAAATTGAGAGGGAAAAAAAAAAAAAATGCAAGATGAAATAAATGGGAAAATGTATATCATAATATGAAAACCCCTTCACTAGCTGCATGAGGAAACTATCGCAATCCCTCCCGAAGACGGATCTATATGTGTCGCCTGCTCCGAGGCCTTTCGTCCACTGGATCGGACTCATCAGGGAGACACGGCTGATTGTGTTTGTGCTCTTGGCGTCAGATAGACACACACCACAGTCGATAATTCTGTGGTGTTCCGACCACAAAGGGTCCCAGCATCAGCAGCCACCTGAGAGAACTGCACACACCAGCAGTGCTGACCCAGGGAATTTAAACAATACTCCGACAAGATGCATTGCTTACATTCATCACTGAAATTTAACTGTATTCAGACCTGTTTAGCCCCAAATTGGTGTACCTGTAATATCTCAGAGAAAAACCTGTAATTTGAAAAAAAGAAAAAAAAAAAAAAAAAGAAAAAAAAAACGTAATCATAACTTTTAAGGATTTAGAAGAGCCAGCCGTTGGCCCATAAAACCGCTTTGTAGTCATCTTTGACAAGGTAAAAGATGGAAGGCACGCTGGGAAATGTCTTCTTACTGCTTTTGACCGAAACGGTAGCAGACACAAAACTTCGTGTTTAACAATCTTCTTTCTTTCATTTTTTTTCCCCGTCTGTGTGTGGTGTGGTGTGTGTGTGTGTGTGTATGTGTGTGTGTGGGTGGTGTGGTGGTGGTGGTGGTGGGGTGGTGGCGGCGAACATAATTCTCGTAATTTCAATTTTTTTCCCCCCGTAAAAGTGTTACAGCACATCGTAAGGGTAAACAGGTTGCTGTATTGTTCCTGTCTTCCATCTGAGGCACTAGCATATCCATGTTTGGGCTGGCACAGTCTGAAAAGTCTCTGTAAGAAATCAAAACTCAGACCCCCCCCCCCCCCTCTGTAGAAATCAAACCATGCCCCCCCCCCCCCCCCCCCCACCCCCCCCCCCCAGTCTTCTGCACTTACTATCGCCCAATTTGTCCTGGTATGCTACAACTGTTTTATGCTGACTTCCACACACCTACACAAAAATCTAAAATTTTGGCAAATGCTGTCAACTTTCTGCAGCCAAAAATTGGGGACCCGGGGATGCAGAGGGAACTCTGGCTTCGTTGAAAGCATCGTTACTCCAAAACACTCAAACTCATAAACGTAGAATTCACTCAGAAAATGTCTATTTCATTACATGCATTTGCTGGCATTCACAGAGCATTACTGGACAACACTTTTTTTTTTCATCCCCTTCTTAAATCAAACAGATTTCGTAATCGTGTTCTTCTTTTTTAAACATTTTGAAAGTGAGGATCCCCAGACTCCCTGACTTTTAGAAATATGAAAAATGAAATAAAAAAAAAAAAAAAAAAAGAAGAAAGAAGATCCTGAAAAACCCACGAGGACGGACACAGACTGTAAAATTTACCACTGAGGAAACAAGAGTCATTTGTTTCTGTTGATTCCTCTGTTGTTCCCATAGATAAAAGAAATAAAGTTGTCAAAAAGTTCTTGAATAAAACACAAACTTTATTCATGTTGATATAACAACAGCTTGCCAAACTCCCTATGGACTGAAACTTCAACTTAATTCTGATTTCATCTGAAATCTTTCAACTTATTGATTTTTATTGTTTTTTTTTTTGTTTCCTTAAATTTCAGATTCAATTGCTTATAGCTTGCAGTTATGTTTCTTTTTTTTTTTTTTTTTTTTTTGCTAGTTTTTACGTAAGTTTCGAATAACCCTGGATACTGATGCATTGGCAACTGGTCAAATTATAAATACTTACTGAAACAACAGTTCGAAATTGTTGATTCTCATCTACTTATCATCTTCTTTCCCCCACTTCTTAAAAAAAAAAAAAAGGTTATTTTTCCTTTGTTGCTTTTTTCACAAACCAAACACATAATATACACACATATACAAGGTGTGTGTGTGTGTGTGTGTGTGTGTGTGTGTTTGCGTGTATATGTGTGCATGAGCCTATGTGTGTATCTTGCTGGTACATCCTGCTTGCATGGATATATATGAGAGAGAGAGAGAGAGAGAGAGAGAGAGAGAGAGAGAGAGAGAGAGAGAGAGAGAGGAGAGAGAGAGAGAGGAGAGAGAGAGAGAGAGAGAGAGCATATATGCAAGCAAGTCCTTTAATTCGTGAGATTTTCTTTCCATTTTACAGTGCTATACAACAACAACAACAAACAAACAACAACAACAAAAAACAAACAGATCAAAACCAAACCAATAATGTAAAATAGAAAATAAACTGATCCAGTAATAAAAACAGCTAGGTCCTCAAACAGTCCACGCCTACTCACATGCACACAGACACAGACACACACACACAGACAGGCTGCTAAACACAGACACTTCAAGAACCATGGCACCACCCAACCAGTTAAGACATCAAAGCTTTTGCATGGGATAAGCAGCCAGCCAAAGCCAGGCAGGCACCGTTTTTCAGATTAAGCTGGCTAAGCTTCCTGCCAGACAGAATGGCCTGATCAAGTGCACTGGTGCAATTATAAGCAGCACTTTTCCTCACACGCATGATTAATGCCAGAAACAGAGAGAGAGAGAGAGAGAGAGAGAGATGAGGGAGGTGGGAGTGGAGGTAGGGGTAGGGGGCATTGTAATGACACTGTCAGACGCAACTGAGTGGCCATGCAAAGAACCTGGATCTGTGACATAAGCCTCAAGGTGTTAAACGTCCTTTCCCACAATCTCTCCCTCCCCTTTCCATCTATCGGAGAGACTGACAGCACTGATGGACAGTAGAAATGGTCTGATATTTATTCTGTAGAGCTGCAGCCAGTTTCCTTTCCCTCAGCTATACTTGTGTGTCAAACCCAACACAAACTCCTCTCTCTCTCTCTCTCTCAACCTAACTTTCCACTTGCATCTGTGCTACAAATACCTTGAACTTGGTCTTTGTACAGATTTGAAAAAAAAGTGACCATGTTCTGTGCAAAAGGGGGAAAGATATAAATTGTAGCTCATCTCTGTGTTGTGTGTGTGTGTGTGTGTGGTGTGTGTGTGTGTGTGTGTGAAGCAGGTCTCAATCCACTCTTGATGTACTTCGCTCATTTCCTCTTTCCTTTTCATCCCAGTAAAAAATGAACTACCAACAACGCAGCTCTCTAAAACCCCACAAGGACTCCACGACGTCTGAAATGAAGACTCCAAGAACCTGATTGGAAGCCCTGCTGATACTGAACATTTCGGGTCTCTTAATCATTGTTTTCATCTCGTTCACCAACTTTTGTGATCATTACGAACTTCAAACAAGAACCTCATACAACTCTGAAACCATGCACACGGAAATTTCCTCCTGACATTAAACCTCCAGTGACCCAAAACCTTCCCTGTATCTAATGAAGCACTGTCTGGTTCAACATTCCTACTGATCGACTAAATTCTCCTGAATTGTACCTTGATTCCCTCAAGTGGCAAGTTGACACACATCATGAAGCTTCTGTCTTGTTGCAGCTCAGAAGCAAGCTTGATGCTTCATCATATGTCTACATGTCTGTCAGTCGCAGACTCTTACTATTATGATGTTACTATAATGATATTACGAAGATCATAACTTTACAAAAACCATCATGCAATCATCCGTATCTCCTCACATACAGAGAGCAAATAAGTGCTACTATGGGAGTTTTTTCTTTTCTTTCTCTTTTTTTTTTTTAATGCTGATCGAAGAGAATGCGGATGATGAAGATGATGCTATGATTTCCATTTCGGTGTGAGACTACATGACAGGGCTGTACTCTACGCTTCCTTTCATAAATATATCCCAGCCTCAACCAGGCCTGAGAGAATAAGACACCTGCAGGGTTGGTCAGGAAATCTGAGCAACACTCTCAGAATGCATCCATTAAGTCGGAGGAAACTGGGACTGTGTGGTCCCAGTCTTCCCAAAATGAGCCCGTAGCAAACTCAGCTCTGGGTAGAAAGCCGGTTGGGGCAGAAAAAACCCACATGACTCTGATGGGAATCGAATCCGCAACCCCCAGCCGGCGCGTTCACGATGATAGCCATTTCGCAACAGTGGCTGGTCGCTACAATGGGAATTAGCTTCGTTTTCCCTCTGAGGGTGTTTGCTCTGTTTCATGTACTATGACATGGGTACCACCATGTAATCATTCATGCAACTTGAGGTACATTATGGGGTGGATGGATATACACATGCTTGCATAATGATACCTGTTGCCCATGATGACTGTCTGTAAGGTCTTGTATTTCAATTCAATGAAATTTTGTGCATGCGTGCGTGCGTGTGTGTGTGTGTCAGGGATTAAACATCTTGACCAGGGATGCCATGTAAATTATGCGACCAGGCTGGAAAAACTGTTCTTAAAAATTTTCCAGGCCTGAAAATTTTATTCTCAACATTTCTGGAGCTGGAAGTACAGGCTGGCTGGGGGTGGGGGCAGCTTTCTTACCTGGAAATTGTTCTTCAATTCCTTACTTTTCTCTTATCTCTTTACACTCATCAAGCGCAAACCACTTCCTCACGTTTTTACACTCACCCTGAACACTAAAATATCTTCTTTCTCATTCACTATTTAAATCAATACTGTCTTTACTTGCCGACATACTGGACATGCAAGAGTGCAGAGCAGAAATCACAAAAAAGCAAGATGGTTGTGGTGTGATGAAATCAGGTTTGACCAATCTGAAATGGATCCCTTTTTGTGTGCACGGATGCCAGTCAGTTTCTCTTGTTTATGAGCTGAGAAAACCAGCCCATGGACAGGATGATGCTGAAAGCAGTTGCTGACTACAGCTGCTCCCCCCTCAAAGGCATTTTCAGATAATCTGTAAGCTGCTCTTCCGCACGAGTCTTCAGACTAGCCACCCTGCGAGCAGGAAAAGCCACGTGTGTGTTGTGTTGTGCGCGAGCGAGCAGATGTGTGTGTAGTGGGGTTTGAAAGGTGTGTGTTCTGGGTGTGGGGCGTGTGGGTCGTAATAGATGTGTGGCGTTGTTCAAGTTGGTATTTCGCCACACGCGTGATTGACGTCCGAGGGTTACAAAATGGTATGTGCGCGTTTTGTGGTTTGTGTTATGTGTCTAAGAGCGATGTGTGTGTATTTGTGGTATGTATGTATGGATGTATGTTAGGGGTGTATGTGTGTGTGTGTTGGATGTGTGGTGTGTGTGGTGTGGCGCACGCGCGTGTGAGGAGGGTAAGCAACCAGCGCAAAACGGGCAGAAAAGCGGCGAGAGAGGGAGAGAGAGAGGCTGGAGAGAGATGATGAGCCGCGCGCGAAAGAGCGAGCGTAACTACCGCATGCTACGTATAGCCATGCACCCATCTTCCTCCCACCCCACCCCCCCCACCCACACCCCAAACAAGAATCTACAAACCCCAAACACCCCTACAACACCCAAAACCCACACCAGAATGGTTCCCATTCCTCTTTCTTGGCCAAACCCTCTGTTTGCACGCCCAACACCACATCCTGCAACACGCCCCCTCCCCGCCTTGTTTCCAAACCTTATTTATTCTCTCTCCTCCGTCTCCCCCCACTCTCTCTTCTCCATTTTTCTGGCATTCCGTGGCTACGTCACAGCCTGCTCCAGGACTGATACAAAAACGAAAGAAACAAACCCCCATCTTCTCCCCACTTTCCCCTGACTCGGTAAAAGCGCCACCTTTGACAACGGGAAGAAAACAACCTGGTTCATGTACACTCGTCCGCTCACCAAAATTTTCTTCAACCCAGGCCCGAACCCTCACCGTGAAAGTACCAAGCCCCGCAGAATGAAAGCCGTACTACCTTGAGAACCTAGCACCACGCCACACAACAACCCCCCATGCTGCAACGCGCGACTGATGCGGATCCGCCATTTTGCTGTGTCTGCTCTTCTGCACCCGTCCACTTCACCGCCGCGCCCCGACCGAGGATTCTATGTACACTACCGTCATCTGTTACCTGACCCCCCCCCCACCCCCCCAGCGCCGGTCCCATTGAATCTCCCTCCCACGGCCTTCTGCCGGCCCAAATGTCCCCCCCCCCCCCGATTTCTTGCTCTGTTTGTCATCAAGCGACGAGAGCGCGAGATCCGCGAGCGCTCCCGAGACCGAGAGCTGCGAGCGCGAGGC
>JADBJO010023662.1:7500-22500 GCA_016801955.1 Conus betulinus | reverse complement strand
TGGCCTCTCTCACTCTGTATCACTAATCCGACATTCCAACATGAGAACCACACGCCGTTCTCACTAGATCACTGACTAATACATCGTACATTAATTGCCCAATTCTCGTCACGACCAACACACGCCAAACATTTCGCATCAACACATTACCATCCACATTACACCACCATTACCCACCATTACACCACCACCCTTACCACCAATCACCATATACCAACACCACCACCTACCACCACATTCCACCACATTCCCACCCCAACGCAACCATCAGACACCGTGTCTGGACCACCACCATTACCACCACCCCATTCCATACCACCACAATTACCACCACACATTACTCACCAACCCATTACCGCTAAACCAATACAGCCACCCGTTACCAACACCCCATTACCACCCACCATTACGCAAACAATTACGACATCATTACCACCACCATACCATTACCACCATTATTAATACCGCTAACACCTAGCACAATACAGCCCCAGTTACCACCACCATTTACCACCACCATATTCCCACCATCATTACACCACCATTCCCACCATTATTTACGCACTCCCAATTACCACCGTATACCAATACAGCCACCGTTACCCCACCTTACCACCACGCCATTGACCACCACCATTACCACCACCCATTACCACACCATTACCGCACACGGTACCACCACAACCGTTACCACCACCATTACCACCACATTACCGCCACCACCATTTACCGCCACCATTACCGCCCACCATATTACCGCTACAATACAGCCACCGTTACACCACCATTACCACCACCATTACCACCATTATTACCACCACCATTACCACCACCACCACCACCACCACCACCACCACCATTACCACCACCATTACCACCACCATTACCACCACTATTACCACCACCACCATTATTACCGCCACCAATACAGCCACCCACGTTACCACCACCATTACCACCACCATTACCACCATCATTACCACCACCATTACCACCATTATTACCGCTACCAATACAGCCACCGTTACCACCACCATTACCCGCCACCATTACCGCACCATTACCACCACCATTACCACCACCGTTACCCATTATTTACCGCTACCAATACCGCCACCGTTACCACCACCATTACCACCACCATTACCGCCACCATTACCGCCACCATTTACCACCACCATTACCACCACCGTTACACCACCATTATTACCGCTACCCAATACCGCCACCGTTACCACCACCATTACCCACCACCATTACCACCACCATTACGCCACCGTTACCACCACCATTACCACCACCATTACCACCATTATTACCGCCACCGTTACCACCACCATTACCACACCGTTACCACCATTATTACCGCTACCAATACCGCCACCGTTACCACCACCATTACCACCACCATTACCACCACCATTACCGCCACCGTTACCACCACCATTACCACCACCGTTACCACCATTATTACCGCTACCAATACCGCCACCGTTACCACCACCATTACCACCACACCATTACCACCACCGTTACCACCACCGTTACCACCACCATTACCACCACCATTACCGCCACCGTTACCACCACCATTACCACCACATTACCGCCACCATTACCACCACCATTACCACCACCATTACCACCACCATTACCACCACCATTACCACCACCATTACCACCACGAACATCATCAAGCACCGTACCCTCCACCCAACCATCACCATCACTATCCCTACCACCACCACCAACACATTACCACCCAGCTATCAAACCCATCACCACCACCACAACACCCACCCTGCCCCCCCCCCCACTTCTCTCCCTCGTTCACAACCCACCCACCACAGAAAGCAAAACAAAAACAAAGCAAAGCAAAACACACACACAAACACAACACAACAAAACACAACAAAGCAAAACTCCACCACCATCACCACACACACACACACACACACACACACACAACAACAACCCCCCCCCCCCCACACACACACACACACCCCTCCTCCCATACACACACAACACACAACAACAACAACAACAAAAAAACAACAACAACAACCCCCCACACACACACACACACGCCTCCGCCCACACACACACTAACCTCCACGTAAACGGCGAAGGGCATGACGACCACGGCCACCATGATGTCGGCCACGGCCAGCGAGCAGATGAAGTAGTTGGTGACGGTCTTCAGACTCTTCTCCCGCGCCACGGACATGACCACCAGCACGTTGCCGAACACGGTGAACACGGGGAAGATGACCAGCACGATGGTCCAGTACTTGTTCTGCAGCGCCTCGCCCAGCGTGGCGTTGGCCGCGCTCAGGTTGCCGGCGCCGCCGAAGTCGGCCGAGTCGTTGCCGCCGCCGGCGCCGTCCAGGGTCAGGTTGCTGAACATGCAGAAGGGGTCCCGCTCCTCGTCGCAGAGCAGGTCGAAGGGCGAGAGGGTGGCGTTGGGGCCTGCTCCCCCTCCCCGCCACCCCCCACACGTCCTGGGAGAGGATGGAGGAGGCGGTGGCCGAGAGGCCGTCCCTGGGCCCCTCCCCCCCGCCGACCCGGAAGCCGGGGTAGACGTGGTCCTCGCGCGGGGAGTAGGGCAGGCCCCCAGGCTGCACGTGAACGTCCGAGCCGTTGGGACCTCCGCCTCGGCCCACTCCTCCACCTCCTCCGATGCCTCCTCCTCCTCCTGCTCCTGCTCCTGCTCCTCCTCCTCCTCCGCTTCCTGGCCTGGGGGCGGGAATCATCCTGCCGGGCAGCGACGGCGGCGGGGAGGGCGGGGTGGACGGGGGAAGGGTTGAGGAGGGTGGAGGGGAGGTTACCGATGAAAGTGCCCTTGCCGCTGAGGGTTGGAGGAAGGGCAGGACCCTCCGGTGTCCCATGGCCGTCTAGTGCCCCCATCCACGGGCCGGGGGTTCGCTCCTGTCCTGCACGCAAGCGCTGCTTCGCCGGTCTGCAACACACACACACACACCACGCCGACGGTCGGCCATGAGAACACGCGGGTGTCTGTGAATCAATGAATGGATGAGTGAGTGAACGGATGAAAATATATGAACGAAGGCATGAGTGAGTGAATAAATGAGTGAAGAGATCGGTGAGTGCAAGTGAAAGAATGAATGAACGAATGAACAAACGAACGAACGAATGAATGAAGGAATCAATGAATCGATGAATGAATGAAGAAAACGAACGAACGGACGAATGAATGAATGAATGAATGAATGAATATTTATTCTCCAAGGACTGCGATATTCGTGTTCGCACATTTGTCAACTGGCATACTTGCCGTTGTCATGACATCAAAAAAGCTCAAAGCCAGCACTGAAGAAGTGGCAAAAATGATTTGGGAAAGTACCTGAAAGTGACAGTGACATAAAAGTTTCAGAGTTAACGCGAGGGGAAATTTTGAAGTTTCATCCTTGCTCTCCTTGAGCATGGAATCAGGCGAAGTGAACCCCGACTGGGATCAAATGAAACCTCCATAACACATATCCACAGACTCCGAGAGAAGGATTCACTCATTAGAGCTGAAATGCTTCCGCAAGACCCTTGGCATCTCATACAAAGACCACGTCACCAACCTGGAGGTCCAGACCTCAGTGTAAGGCAAGCCACTAGACCCACACGAAGACCTGCTGTCCACAGCGAAAAGAAGGAAAAAACGAGACAGTAGGGTCATGTATCAAGATCAACAGGACTTGCGCCAAAACCATTTAACAAAGAAACGGCACGAGGAGGAAGAGGGAGAGGGAGACAGAGAAAGAGATGGGAGGACAACATCGGTGAACGGACTGGTCTCACACTCAGCAACTGCTTAGGAGCGGTCTGAGGATCGGGAGGAATCGAAGAAGCTGGTTGTGAAGTCTTCGGTCGTGCCTCAACGGTCTTCAAGACTCCGGACTAGGTGACAGGCGAACATATACACTCACTCACAGAGCCGTCCGCAGAGCTTTGCGGACATGCGACCGACAATCTCCGTGTGTCCATTTATTCGGGGGATCTTGTCTTCATTGTAACCATTTCTTTATTGTCAAGTTAGCATTAATACCAAATGCAGTTACCAGGCTGCAAATTAGTGCAAGATTACGACACCATCGCATTAATCATGTGAAGTTGAGCCTCTTTCTTTTTCTTAATTTTTTCTCCCTTTTTTTTTTGTTTTCTTATGATAAACACGAAAACTAACTTTGTTTTGGCGTCATAGTGGACATAATTAGCCCCATTTCGACGCAAAGACGTCACCCTGATTTCTGTCGTTGCTGTGGTTGGTGGGTGGTGGTTGTGCTGGCGGCGAAGTTTCTTTCTTTTTCTTTCTTCCTTTCTTTTTTCTTCTCTCTCTTTATTTCGTGCGTGCCGGGGGGGGGGGGGGTGGGGAGTGGGGGTGGGGGTGGGGGGGGGTGGGGGAGGGGAGACGTGTGGGACGGGTGAGAGTGTGTGAGTGGGTAGAGGTGGCGATGGGAGGGGGGGGGGGGGGCTTTTCTTTTCTTTCTGTCTGTCTTTCTATCTTTGTCTGTTTTGTGTGTGCTGAAGGAAGGGGGGGGGGGGGGGGGGGGGGGAGGGGGGGGAGTGTGGGGGGAGGGGAGAGAGATGGGTTGGTGGTGGGTGGGGGTGGGCCGGGGAGGGATTCAGTGAACATGGAACGTGCCTCGTCGGAACCCACGAGGTAGCTGACCTGGCGAAGGTCACCCGGTGTGTGTGTGTGTGTGTGTGTGTGTGTGTGTGTGTGTGAGTGTGTGTGTGTGTGGTGTGTGTGTGTGAGTGTGTGTGTGTGTGTGTGTGAGTGTGTGTGTGTGTGTGTGTGTGTGTGTGTGTGTGTGGTGTGGTGTGTGTGTGTGTGTGTGTGTGTGTGTGTGTGTGTGTGGTGTGTGTGTGTGTGTGTGTGTGTGTGTGTGTGTGTGTGTGTGTGTGTTGTGTGTGTGTGTGTGTGTGTGTGTGTGTGTGTGTGTGTGTGTGTGTGTGTGTGTGTGTGTGTGTGTGTACACTTTGTCAGTGCTCGTTAGAAGGCGGGCGCGGTGGGCCCAGGGATCCAGGGGAAGCCTTAGCGGATCATGGCGGAGGGAGGTGCGGGGATCTGGGTATTGAGGGGCGGTAATGCCCCGACCTCACAATACATCATCTTCTCTCCCCTTATGTGTGTGTGTGTGTGTGTGTGTGTGTGTGTGTGTGTGTGTGTGTGTGTGTGTGTGTGTGTGTGTGTGGTGTGTGTGTGTGTGTGTGTGCGCGTGCGCGCGCGCACGCGCACTTCTTAGTGTCACTTCTTTTGTCCCTTCTACGTACGCTCTCTCTCTCTCTGTCTCTCTCTTCTCTCTCTCTCCCCGTCTCTGTCTCTGTCTCTGTCTCTCTCTCTCTCTGTCTCTCTCTCTCTCTCTCTGCCCCGCCTGTTTTTTTTTCTCTCTCTCTCTCTCTCACTGTTTTTCCCTCTCTGTTTCCGACCCCCCACCCCCCCCCCCCCCCCCCCCTCTGTTTTCCTCCTCTCTCTCTGCCCCCCGCCCTCTCTCTGTTCTCGCCCCCATCCTACACTTCTCGTGTTTTCTCCATCAACCACTCTCAAATCATGACCATCTTCCTCCCCCCCCCCCCCACATGTGTTTATTCTGTTATTGTCGCCCCCTCTCTCTCCCTCCCCATCTCTCTCTGTGCCTCTATCTCTGTCTCTGTCTCTCTCTCCCTCTCTATTTCTCCGCGCACCCCCCCTCTCACTCTCCACTCGGCGCACCCCCAACCCTTCCCACTATTTTTTTTTTCCATCCTCATTATCCATCACCAGTCTGGCATTCCTCCTGAAAACCCACACCCCTTTTTGTTGAAAATCTGTTTTTGTCTCTGCCTGTCTGCCTGCCTGCCTGCCTGCCTGCCTGTCTGGCCTGCCTGTCTCTGTCTGCCTGCTTGTCTGCATGACTGCCTGCCTGTCTGTCTCTGTCTGCCTGCCTGCCTGCCTGCCTGCCTGTCTGTCTCTCAAAATTCCTTCTCCACCTTCACCATTCTTTTCCCTTTTCCAACAACCAGCCTAAATCTGTCACGTATGCATATGTACACACACACACACACACACACACACACACACACACAACACACACCACCACACACATACACACACACACACACACACACACTCTCTCTCTCTTCTCTCTCTCTCAGAGCAAGAGAGAGAGGGAAGGGATGGAGAGGAGGAGAAAAGAGTTGAGAGTAGAGATGAGAGAGAGAGAGAGCAAGGCGAGACAGACGAGGAAAGACAGAGACAGACAGACAAAGAGGGAGGAGCGAGGAGCGTGGGGGGGGGGGGGGGGGGGGAGAGGGAAGAGAGGGAGAGAGACCTGGCAGAGGACAGAGAGAGATCCAAACGACAGAGGAGAGAGAGGGAGGAGGGAGGGAGGAGGGGAGGGATTAGAGTAGAGAGAGAGAGAGGAGATGAGAGAAGAGAGGAGAGGAGACAGACAGGACAGACAGACAGACAGACAGACAGGCAGGAAAGCGAAAGGAGGAGGGAGAGAGAAAGAGAGATAATGTAGTAGACAGACAGGAAGGCAGAAGACAGAAGGGAGGAGGAGGGAGGAAGGGGAGCAGGAGGGGAAAAGGAAGAGGAAAAGGGACGAAAAAGACGACGACGCGACGACGACGAGACACGACAAGAAGAAGAAGAAGAAAGAAGAAAGGAAGAAGAAGAAGAAGAAGAAGAAGAAGAAAGAAGGCCAGTCTGTGTCCCCACTGTTTGCCCTTTATTTTATCACCTTAGTTTTAAGAGCACATATGTCTCTCTTGTCTGTCTGTCAATCCGAAATATAAAACAAAATGTAATCCCTAAACGGTACAGGTCACAATGCCATTTTGCTTTTCTATTATATCCTGCTCTCTTATAGCCATTACCATCCCCCCCCCCCCCACTCCCCCCCATCCTTCTTCTTGGCCCATGAAAAATAAACGAAAGAGAAGGGGAACAAATCAGTCTGATTGCCTCTGGCTCGATACGTTGTGAAACGTCCTCCATTAGTAGACATTTCTCCCGCCCATTTTCAATCGACAAGGCACTTTCCATCAAGCGCGCAGCAACTTCGATCGTTCGGCGAGCATCAGTTGTCGTTCTTGAGTTTCGGATGCCACTCGTCTGGGCAGACTCGAGGTGTCTTAGGCGTGTCTTTCTTCTGTTGTTCTTTCTTTCCCTCTTTCTTTCTTTCTTTTTCGCTCTTTCCTTTCTTTCCAGATCTTTCTTTCTGTCTTTCTTGCTTGCTTGTTTGTTTCGTGTTTTTTTTTTATTTTCCTATTATTACTTTATGTGTATGTTTTATAGTTAAACACCCCACCCCACAACCCCCCCCCCCCCCCTACCCCCCACCCCCCCCCACCCCCCCCATTTATTTGGTCTTGCTGTTCCAGTGGTAATCTTTTTCAGCATTCTTTCTTCTCATCTCTCTCTCTCTCTCTCTCCTCTTCTCGCTCTCGCTTCTTTGTGGTGTTTTTGGTTGCCAGTTCTCCATCCCCCCCCCTTCTTCTCTTTCACCTATTCATCTTGCTCTCGTGTCTGTCTACTTTCTGTTTCCATCTTTCTTCATCTCAAAAATCAAGATAAAAGGTACGCACTTTGTTCCCTCTTTGCGACTACATATTTCACGATTTGTGTGGGTGTGTTGTGTGTGTTCTGTGTGTGTGTGTGTGTGTGTGTGTGTGTGTGTGTGTGTGTGTGTGTGTGTGTATTATACAGCACTTTTTGTGTAAAAAAAAAAAAAAATGAAAATGGCCCCTCCATCCTCTGTTTGTCACTGTCTCGGTCTGTCTGTCTGTCTGTCTGTCGGTCTCTGTCTCTCTCTGTTCTCTCTCTCTCTCTCTCTCTCTCTCTCTCTCTCTCATCAAGGATCATGTTTAGATCTCAAAACAATGTGGTTGTTTGTTCCCGATCTGTGCCTGCAACTATTTACGCGGCTTTTTTGTGTTTAAAAAAAAATGAAGGGAAATGGGACATTGCCACCCTCCCCCACACCCCAACCTCCTTCAACAGTGTCAGTCTTCCAAATGACGCGCGGTCTGGAAGACGACGATGCCAGCTAAAAAACAAACACGGGAGAGTCGGCCGGATGTCCTAATGTCTCCCTCGGTTTGCCCCCCCCCCCCCCCCCCGCCCGCCCCGCCACCACCCTCCCCCGCCCCATCCAATCCCACAGCGTTTGTTTTTTTTTTTCCACCGTCTTTGAAGACGGGGCGGGTTTAACCGTGCGGTTAACCCTTTGGTGCCCACCTCTGTGGGCGAGTTTGTGTCGGGGTTGTCGGGTGGCAGTCCGCAACCGTCGCCCACACCTCGTCCGCCCGTGACCCCTCTTCTTTTCCCCCTACGATTTGAAGTGAAATTCCAGTGTGTGTGTGCGGTGCGCGAGCGCGCGAGCATGTGGTGTGTGTGTTTGTGTGTGTGTGTGTGTGTGTGTGTGTGTGTAAGTGAGTGTGTGTGTGAGTGTGTACGTACGTACGTGTGTGGGTGTTGTGTGTGGTGTGTGTGTGTGCGTGCGCGTGCGCGTGCGCGTAGTGCGTGCGAGCGAGCGTGCGTGCGTGCGTGACGTGCATGCGTGCGTGCGTGCGCGTGTGTATTCGCACTGCGCACGTGTTGCATGCATACGTGCGCGGGGTATCAAGATGTTGGGAGGAGGGCCTTGTGAGTGGCTGGGCGGACACGGCAGTATCGGTGTCGGCCCAGTTGCCTTGTTGTCAAGCATCTTCTTGGTATCGGCGCTCGGCCGGGCCCTTGAGAGCATTGAGAGGCACCGAGTACTGTTCGCCCATCCCTTGTCGGGCTATTGAACTCTTTGACCCTCTCCCCGTTAACCCCATCCGCCCCAGTAACGGTGGTTGTTACCCCGTCGCCTACTTTCCGCTTTCTCTTCCGCTGTTCTCCCTCTCCTCCCCCTCTCCTCGTACCCGCCCCCTGCCCTCCAACCACCCGGGCTGCGCCTAACTGGCGAGGAAGAAGGATGTAGGAGGAGGAGGTGGTGGTGGTGGTGTGTGTGTTCCAGTACTAATTTGATCGGTGCGTTGCAGTGAGCGCACACCGATTCCAGTCCTGGCACTTCCTGCCACACCCGTGCTTTCATTTGGCAGCAAACACACACACAGCATAACCCCACACGATAACCACGCGGCGCGCACTGAGCTCCCCGCGTCAGCAGGCAGCTGGCACCTGACTACCGACACGCGACGTGGCACGCACAGAAACTGACGAACATCCCGACAGTTGTGCGCACCTACACTCCATGTACCGCGATAATTGCAGGCAAACTGATGTCAAAAACGTTACTATTTCCTACGCCACGGTTGCCTGAATGCAAACGTATGGTGCCTGAAAGACCGATACAGGCAAGAGCAATTAGGTTGCGCCTGTGCGGCGTGCGCGCAGGCGAGCTCGAGCGCGCAGCTGCGGCACGCACACACACCCACAACCACACACATACCACACATCACACCACACTACCTCCACCTCTCACTAGGGGTGCGAGTCTGGGATTATTTCCAGGTTAATTTAAATGAACTTTCGCCGGATTGAAGATGAGTGACTCGAGGAACTAGTTCGATTGACGTATGGCCTTTTAATTTTACCCGTCCATGGTCTATGTAAAGGACCTTGTTGAGATGCGTTCCGCCTCGAGGCTCAGACAAGGTTGGTGGTTGGTTTTTTTCTCTCCCCGCTTTAATGCCCGGGCTACACATCGTGCCCCCCCGATCTCGCTAGGGTGCCAGAAGTTAGCACAGTAATCATATCACACGTTTGTGTAATTATTGGTACTAGAATAAACGTTTGCTTCTTAATTTTGCTTGTCGAACTTGTTGTTTTGTTCAGAACGGAGGCATCAGGGGTGTGTCTTGGCGTGCGTGCGTGCGTGTGATGGCTTGTGTGTTGGTTTTTTGTGTTGTGTTGTGTTGTGTTGTGTTTTGTGTGTGTTGCTGTTTGTGTTTCTGTTTTGTTGTGTTGTGTTGTGGTGTGTGTGTGTGTGTTGTTTGTGTGTGTGATGTGTAGTGTGTGTGTGTGTGTGAGGTGTGCGCGTAGTTGTGCTATGTGTGTACTGGGGTGCGCGCGCGGCGCGCGACAAATCTCTACAGCAATCCACACAACCACCTCTCGTGTCCTCTGTCTTTCATCCTCACGTGTGTGTGTGTGTGTGTGTTTTGTGTGTGGCGCGCTGCTGTATGTTTGTGCGGATAGTAGGGCAGAGAGAGATGCGATAGGAGGAGGATGATAGAGATGAGAGAGCAGAGATGATATAGAATTATTTAGCAGCTATAACTTGGAATCATTCATTTTAATTTCTTATTAGATGCGATTTCGTGGCTCCTGTCATACTCTCCAACACAACGCCTAGTACAGTGTAGTCGCCCCATTCCCTGTTTCATATTATCTAATCTTACTTGCCATGATAACCCACCCCTCGCCCCACCTCTGTACTAAGCGCCGTAGTTAATCCATTTCAACTCGTTCCGTGTACAGCCTTTTGGTCTTGCTCTGGGACAATTAGCTCCTCGGACCAAAAGTGGGATGTTCGGTGTCCTGTGCATGACCCCTACTTAGTCAAACTCACATAAAAAAAAAATAAAAAAAAAAGCGGTAGGGCCGGGTCCTTCGCGGGCGTGTGGAGTGCTGTGTGGCGATGCGTTGCATGTGAGGCGTTCGTCCGCGTGCGTGGGCGTGGTGGCCGATGTCGCACCGCGCCAGGCATTGTGTGTGTACGGTGCGTACCGTTGCAGTGTTCTAAAGGCCGCTTGCGTGATGCGTGGCGTGTGTTGGTGTGTGTGTGTGTGTGGGTGTGTTTTTGGGTGTGGTGGTGTGCTGCCCTGTGTGGGTTGCGCGTCGTGCGCCGCACTGCGCATTATGTCTATATTACCGCTATGACAAATTTGGCCTGCCCGGGCATATCGCGCTTACTGTTCCTCCCCCCACTGCACCCCCGAGGCAAGAGGCCTTCTTACGCTGTCAGTCAGGGAAAACATGTAAGTGCCCTACCCACATAGTTTATAATGAGATTGAAATGGGCTGATACTCGATCGGTTGGTGCTGCCGTGGTGTCTGTCATAAGGCAGTTTGGCGCAGAGACTATCAGACTAACTACTGGGTGCTCTCCTCAATTGTCACGAAGGCATCTGACAGACTACGGCTGTGGATTAAATAAAAAAAAAAAACAAAAAAAAAAAAAACAAAAAAAAAAAATAAAAAAAACATAGATAGTAAGTACCATGATTCATGGTTCTATTCGAGAATGCGAAATCTATGATACTGTCACTGATCACAATGCTCTCTGATATTATGACATCATTGCGAAACACGACGTAAACTGATGTATTTCCTTGTATTTTATCCTCGCTGGTAGATGTTTGCAAGATGGCCGCGCGGGGTATGACTCGTGGATGATATCTCATTCAGTTTCAGGGTCACCCGTTTCGATCAGGATGATTCGGTCCGACGATAAGACCACCACTACTTGACTAACTGAGTCAGATATGCATCTACGCCACGAGTGGCATGAAGGGCTGCGGCAAGTGTGGGCCTCCCCTCCTCGGTTGCCGTCAGATGTCTCTTCTCTGGGGGGGGGGGGGGGGGGGACGCGAAGCTGACCCGATCTGAATTAGAGACTATATACACCGAGGCTCTGCGTTTCTTAAGACCAGCGTCTCTACACGCCCTCCGTCCAATGATCCGCATCAAATCCAATTGATATTCAAAGAAACGAAAAAGCATAAAATGATGTTGACAAACTGTTTGAAAGGTTTTTGTTTTTTGTTTTTGAAAAACTCTTTGGAGGTGTTCACCAGTAAGTGTCTATTCTATTCCAAGTCCGATTACCGGAGTCTTCTGTTTTTCCTTCTGCGTGCGCAGGCTGATACTCCTGCGGACACTCCCTGTATAGACAGTCAAGTATTAAAACCACATCTACCCAACAAAATGAGGAGTTTTGTGTGTATGACCGCTTTTTTTTTTATCCCGCTATTAAGGCAGCCATACTCCAACTTCGGGGAAGATGCATGCAAACTGGCCTTCTCTTCCGAAAGTTGGTAATGGGATTTTACGCGTGTGCAAGATGTTATGCGTGCGTTCACACACGGAACCTCGGTTTATAGTCTCATTCGAAGGACTGTGTGGGAAATGGAGTCAGAACCACTGTTAACTCCGAGGGCTCCGAAACAGCTCGGCGGAGATGGCGAATCCGCGACCCAGGATTGCGAGTCCGGGCGCTCTACCACTGAGCTGTTCCGGTCCCCTGATTCCCGGAGTGACAGGATACGATTTCTTCAGTAGTGTGACCAGGACGCAGCATTTTCTGCCGAAGGTGCCAGACTCCACTTTGAATTTTGTTCATCTGTCAGCACAACACGTCAACATCGTTACTCTGATTGAGTTCAATCTTGGTTGTATTCGTAGCGTACTTCTGTTGCTGTCAACATGAATTTATCCTTATGCTCATCATTTATCTGTACTAATACAAACGATCATTGTAATTTGTATGATTATTATTATTATTATTATCATTTATTATTATTATCATTTTCATATTATTATCATTACTATTATTTTTGTTCTGACATACAATGATAATCGAATTTAATGTTTTGAGTTAAACCTTTGCTCACGATTATTCAATAACAAAACAAATCATCTCCCCTGCCATGCTTCTAAATCTCTCCTTGGACGATTCTCCAACAAACTTGTCAAAGAGGTCCTCTGTCCTCGCTTTGGATGCTCTCCCCCTTTCTCACACTTCTTTGCTTAGCTCCCTTTCTCTCCTTGTCTCAAAATGGGGCGCATCATTCTGACCACCTCTTCTTCGTCGACATCGTTCCTGGCCATGCTGACATGGCGGCCAGGGACTGTAGTAAGTCGTCATCCTCCGTGACGTCGTCCATCCTCACAGCCTCTGTCTCTCTCTCTCTCTCAGCTCCATCTGGACAACAATACCAAGTACACTATGCCCCTTGACTGTCAAAACCCATCATTAAGGCCAAGCTGCAGAACAAGTGGAAGCAGCAGCATCCGCGCTACAACAGAGCGGACCCGTACTACCTGCTGCCTCGTCGAGAGCAGGTAGCCATTTTCAGGCTCAGGACAGGCCACAAACCGCCGGAAACACCACCTATTCTCTAAACTCCGCATCGGCAACACAGAGCAGTGCCCCTGCAGAACAGGCAGCCAGACAACAGAACATCTGCTGCAGTCCTGCCCGCTCCACCGAGCGCTCCGAGAGAAAACCTGGCCCGACCCAATCCCAGTGGCCCGGAAGCTCTACGGAGGACTGGAGGACCTGCGACGTACTGCCGGGGGAGCAAGGGGAAGGGGAACATTTATTAAAAAAAAAAAATGTATTGATTTGATGCATGGAAAGCACTTTTGCTATTTGCATATTTTCTGGTTTGTGGGCTACTGTTTTGATAGAATCGTGTATGGTCGCATCCACGTTCGATTCTTTATACAATGAAGTTAATACTGAACAATGAAAAAGAATGGTCCACTGACAGAAGATATGAACAATCACATGCTACACACTTGGACAAACTTGGTTTTCCACGAATTCAGTCGAAGCTTGTATATTAAAGATGACAAATATCGTGGACATGATAAAATTTCATACTACTCTGGAAGGTGTTCACTGTTCACGCATTTTTCCAATAGCGAATTAATTCCTTGAACATCAAGTTTTGAATTACTCTCAGGTGTTTTTCTTAACGCACCATCTCTAGCTAGCTTATCTGCTGTGTTCATTACCAGATATGCCACAGCGTGATGGAATCCAGCAACATGATACCCCAATTCCCTTCAACATAATAACATGTATGTAATGTCTTATTTCAAAAAGTAAACCTTTTCTTATTTTTGATTCCCAATTCTGCAAGCTATATAGAACTGACTTGGAATCAACGCACACAAAAAGTATATCATAGACAGCAGTGTTATTGTCACACATGAAAACCAACGTCATAAGAATGGCATACAGTTCTGCCGTAAATATGGAGAACCCTTTGCCTTTTCCTGGACAACAAACCGAACCTGCTCAGCTAAAACGGGTTGTTCAGCATATTGGGGCCAGTTGCAACTTCTCGACAACACGTGTCGATTGACAAAGAGTACAGTGGCTTGTTTGCTACGTCACTTTTTTTTTATACGCTCGTGTCAGGGAGCCATCAACACGGAGACAACCCACCAGCGGAGATACAGCACTTCTCCTGAGTCAGTCAGATGGCGTTCAAAGGTGGCCTGTCCTAAACCCAGCATAACGCAGAACTAGACTTCTAAACAAGATGCAAAACATATAAACGTACTCCCAGTTTATCTTGAATACGCGTGAGATATTCCATAAAGAGGAAAACCGTTAGGGGCCATTATAGCCGTTAGTAACGGCTGTTCTGGCAAACATCGGCCATCATCTGTGACCCATAATGAACAAAAATTTCGGAAAGATCGGCTAAGTACATTCTGAGATATTCCATAAAGAAGAAAAACCGTTGTGGGCTGTTAAAGCCGTTGGTAACGGATGTAACGGTAAAACAAAACATCGGGCATCATCCGTGACCCATAATGAACATACCGACAAATTTTCAGAAAGATCGGTCCAGTAGTTTTGTCTGGAGCGAATGGAACACATTTTGACCACGGACGAACAGACAGACAGACAGACAGACACACAGACAGCATTCTTCGTTCCCCATTCTAAAGTACTCCCTGTTCTACAAGAACTGGGAGTACAAAAACGAATTTAAAGAACTCCGCTGGTAGACATAGACAAACAAATGACAAGACAAAACACGACGCGTTTCGACCTCTCAGATCTTCTTCAGGCGAGTTAAACAACGTGGAGGAACACAATAGAAAGCGCAGACTACAACACGACATTTCTCCTTACCGCAAGAAATCACACAGTCGTGGAGCCACGACGAGTCGGCATCGCCCCCCCCCCCCCCCCCCCCCCCCCCCCCCCCCCCCACTCTGCTAACGACACCATCACATTCACCCAGAGACGGTTCCCATGATGTTGT
>JADBJO010023661.1:20000-26247 GCA_016801955.1 Conus betulinus | reverse complement strand
AAAAGGGAAGTCGGGAATGTACGTGTCTCGGTGAGTATTCTGATCTGAATAGAGGTGTCCAACCTAGTATCTTGTCTGTTGGAGTAGTTACTTTCGCTCTCTATTCTCAAGTTCCATTTGTTTCAGCTTAATTCATTGCGCATTACGCCTTTATCTTTCCAATTCTCTGTCCTTCTTGATGTCTTTCTGCTGCTAATCTCTCTCTCTGTAAAGTCTGTGTTTCTCTGTTTCCTTTCGAAATGATCTTTTCTCTTCTTCTCTACTCTCCCCTATCGCTTTCCCTATCCATAGGGACGTTGGACATATTCACTATGTTTGCTAGCCAGTATACTCAAGGCGAGTTGCTGAGCCATGTATTTATCAAATTGGATCCATACGGTAATAAATGCAATGGGGTATCAAATTAGCAAGAGGTAATAAATACGGAATGAAAAAAAGAAAATAAAAATACTGCTATATTTTTTTTTTAAATAAAAGTTAGAGCAGCAACATGGAAATCAAGAAAAACAGAAAATGCAAAATCATGAAAACAAATGCGCGCTCTACTACATCAAATGAATATGACAAACTGACAAACGAATGGAATGACAGAGTTAAAAAAAGGAGGGGCACTCGGAAATCTAACCAAGAAAGCCTTTATAAAATATGCAGCGAACAGCAGTTAAAGAAGCTAGATGGGAGCTTATTTGAGAAAAAGTAATAATTGTAGAAAAAATGATGTGAGTGGAAAACTCAAGAGAGAGCAGAACCTGTACAGAAAAAGAAGGAATGAGGCACGGAAAAGAAAACCCTCGGACAGCACTCTAGAAGCAAACTATCTCCGTAAAGTTGGAGGGACAGGGTAACTAACAGAACACAAAACAAAAAAACACAACAGCAGTAACAAAAGTATAAATGGAATAATTGTTTTCAAAGGGAAGAACGTTAGATATATATATATATATAGTATTAGCTATAGATATATATTATATATACATATAGGGCATATATAGATATATCTATTATATATATATAGTATATATATATATATATACCCCAAACCCGAGGGAACAAAATGAAATCCTATCAATTTACAATTTTGAGTGGGGATATGGGGATCACCTCACACTGGGGAGTGGACCAATCAGAATTCTTCTACTGGGCTAAAAGAGTTCAAAACAATATTATTACGAAAATTTAAACTGTCATACTCTAGGGGTACAAAACAAAATCTTTACTTGGGGTCCTTAAGTCGGGGTCACCACTGTCATTCTTCCCGGAGTCGTGCCACACATGCATGCACCACCGCCAAAAGGACGGCGTGTTGGCAGCACGAAGCATGCAGAGGACGCAAGCACGTGCTCTTACGATGGCTGCACGCTATCCACGGATGATCCAATTTTACCTGGGGATGACAGTCATCTACCGAACTAACAGTGAATGTAGACCAGTGACAATTTTATCGTTCGCGATTTTGTCATGTAAAGCGAATGAAAAAGGACATTGCTATGGTTTCCATGTTCAATGAAAATCGAAATGGAGTCGCGTTTTGTCTTTGTACCATCCGGCGATTTGCTAAATGGGCTGTACAGCTTAATAGCATTAAACTTCATTCATTCATTCATTCACCACCGACAAAAGCAAACTCCGCAAATGCGCACATTCCTCCTTTCACACCCAAGGTGTGTCAAATAAATACACAACAACTGAAAAGTGTTTTTTTTTTTTCCCTCCCCCTACAGTTTGTTTGTCATGGCAGAGCAGACATGTAGAGGTCATGTAATTTCTCCTATTTCACCAGGTTCGAATTGGGGGATGGAGATGGTACACACTCCCGAGGATTAAGCTGATCCATGAGGATGAATAGATGATTGCAGCTGAGATTTCGTTTGCGTTTCTTCACCTAATGCATTGCACCTGTTGGCCTTGCTGGATTGTGAGGAGGAGAAATACAGCGAGCTAGATAAGAAGATCAGTAAAGAACTGAAGTAAAGGAAAACAAAATAACAAAACGAACGAAGAAAGAAAGAAAGAAAGAAAGAAAAAGAAAGAAAGAAAGATGGATAGAACCAACACTGTGAAGATGCTGCGAAAATCTAACCGGAAAACGACAAATTATATAGAAAGAAAAATTACAATTCCCCCAAACGAAAGAGAAGCACAAATTACAAACCCAAAGCACGACTCGTTTCGACCTCTTTTATCTTCTCCAGGAAAGACAAACAATATTAAAGACAACAGAAACGAAGAGGCAGCAATCACTTAAACCTGGGCTCAAAATGGGTGTGTGCTTGCCATATTTTTTCAGTTTGAGGTCATCAGGGCTGCCTTCTGTATTGTTCCATATTTCTTGCATCATATATTCCTGGAATCATTCATGACTGATGCATTGGAGGATCATCATGAATTGCTTTGCAAAATAACATCAGCATGTCAGCATGGCAGAAAATCAGAACTCGCCAAATTTGTTAAAAGACTGGGTGAAACATCAAGACGACTGACATTTGAGACTAATGAGAGCTAAAAGAAACACCCGGGGGGGGGGGGGGGGGGGGGGGGGGGGGGGGGGGGGGGGGGGGTGGCTGTCACAGACTACTTCCAAGTTGATGCGCGTGCCCATGGGCATAAGCCAGATACTGTTCAAACACTTCACTCACCTGTGGCCCCCAAACAACAAATGACGTGAAATATGGATATCTCACAAGCATAGGAACCGAGGTATTAACTACAACATACTAAACATCAGATAATGATCATATCACCGATGCATAAGCGAGTTAAAGCAGTAAGGAGAACATTGGACCATGCGAAGATCTTTTGACATCAAATGAAGAAAAAATTGTGCACTGGTAATGGCCACAAAACATGATTGAGTGGTCTGGCTAAAATGTGTCATAGTATTCTTGAAGGAGGGAGGGTGGGTGGAAATGAAGAGGAAAAATGGTGCCGGACTAACAGCCTTGCAGAAATGGACAGGTAGCCAGGAAAAATGTACTGTAGAGATCCAGGTATGACCGTCCTGTTCAGAGGGCGCTTAAGACCAATGGTAAAACAAGGCCTCGTCTGGAGTTGTACTGTATTTACCTGTCAGCAATGGATCAGCAATGAGTAAAGTTGTGGATGCACACAGCAGTTGCTTGGGAGTGGTGTCTTTCGCTGGTGGGCTCTGCAGTCATGAAATACGGGCTGGTAAATCCATGGGGACGATTCTGTGCAGGGGTTCTGTCGTGGCACGTGCGATGGCCATTACAAATAGTGTTTGCCAGTGATGAATTCAATTCCTTGGTATCTTTATGTCTTAAGGCCTGCACGTGCTGGACATTATGTGAACACAGTGCAGGCTTCAGGGGTGGTGCTCCCAGCTGGTGGTTCAGTAGTGAAGACAGTACTCCTTTGGGTCTCACTCGCTTGGTGGGTGCTCCAAGCTGGTTAGTTCAGTAGTTAAAGACAGTACTCCTTGGGTCCACTCGCACCTTGGTGGTGCTCCCAGCTGGTTGGTTCAGTAGTTGAGTACAGTATCCTTTCGGTCCCATTCGCACCTTCAGGTATCTTTTTCTTGGGCTCACAAAAACAGAGTTAGAAGGTACTGTTGCAGAGTTCTTCAGTTTAATGGCCCAGTACACTTCTGTTGGAGTTGAGGGAAAAGAAGACACTCTCTACTCTATAGCACATCCTAGCATATTATAGCTGTGTGTCATGTTTACATCAAATAAAATAAACCCACCTGCCATGGCGTTCTTGAGGCCCTCCCACCTTCCCCCTACCCCCCCCCCCCCCCCCCCACCCCCCCCCACCCCCCACCATTCCTTTTCATTCTGAAAACCATTACATTGTTTGTACTCAAACTGATTGCCAGGTAATATTGTTACCTTTATTGGTTCCCTTTCTGATTTCGTCTTGTTTGATCGACGGAGTTTCGTCATAACTTTTACGCCTTTCGTTATAAAATTTTGCTTCTGAAATTCCCTTCATTTAAACCGCAAATTTTTACATCTGACACTAAAGCACACTCTGATTAGAAAATGATCTTAAGCAATTCTCGTTTTGTCTGCGCGATCCATTCTATAATGTGACGGTCTACATTACAAGTGTTTGTGCAAAAAAATAACTATATTTGATAGGTGTGGTACCAGAGCTTGAAAAACAGTATAATTTAACACCCATTAATCTACTGCCAACCCACCCCACCCCCCATGCCTCGACCAACAGTATATTACTTTATGAGCCAAATTATTTACTCATTGTGTGTTCACGCCTGACCTCATTATAAGCGTCTGTTTCACACGGTTGTCACTCCCCCTTCTGTCGCACACTGCCGGTGTCAAGCTGGACTGGTCACCCCCCTACCACACTCCCTAAGACTTTGTCCCTCATCGTGTTCGAGAGGAGAGAGAGACAGAGGACAGAGGGAGAGAGAGAGGACAGACAGACACAGACAGGACAGACAGGCACAAACGAGAGAGAGAGAGAGAGTCCGAGAGAAGGAGAGAGGAGAGAGAGAGAGAGAGAGGACAGACAGAGACAGAGGACAGAAGACAGACCACACAATTCAGAGACACTACCAACGGAATACAGGGAAACAGAGAGATAGAGAGACCAGGGGGAGAAACAGAGACAGGGATGAAGACCAGACCGATGATGAAAGATGAAAAGATTCTTCATTTTACAACGGTGAAAGTGAAATACGGCTAGCCAATATTCGTACTTGCCATTGCTATTCTGTTAAACTAGTTCTAAATGATACAACGTATGCGCCAGAGAGAGAGAGAGAGAGAGAGAGAGAGAGAGAGAGAGAGAGAGAGAGAGAGAGAGAGAGTATATTCCAGGCAGTGTTTTGCGCTATCATCACACGTTTGTGTAGTGGTATTCATTGACAAATAGAGCTGGGTGAACCTGTGAAAAAAAAACAAAATGTTTGATGCCTTGAGTTTTAAAGACATTACATCACGTTTATCTTGCCCATGTTGTGCTTTCATGCAGTCGTCTATGTTTTGATTTAGAACCATGTGATGTTTCATGCATGTCTTTCAATGAAAGACCAGCTTGATATGAGAGTGACTGAGAATTCTTCGTGTGGTTGTTATGGTTAGAGCATGCCAGTAAGTAGCCAGAGGGAGTCAAAGTCAAAGACGGGACACAGAGTAAGTTTCAAATAACGTTTTAAATGAATGAAACAAATCACTCTTGCTCAAAGTTCTTCTAGTTTCCGATCACAAACAAAAACATCACCTATGATACGGTAAGACAGCTAGTATTGTTTTAGCCGCAAAGAGCTTTAACACAAGGCACAATTTCACTGCAAAGCTGTTAGACTTCTCCACCTGTTTCAGGTAGATGCATATGAGAAGTGACAATATTGTATGCTTAAATACAGTCGCACACTGAAAGCGCCTAACGTTGGGGAAGAAGAGGCATGGGCATGGGGGAGATGGGTTTTGTTTGTTTGGTTGGTTGGTTTTTTTTTTTTTGTTTTTTCAATCAAGCAGCTGCAAGGACAGAGTAGGGAAAGACAAAAAGACGCGGACGTGCAGGACCTGCTGTGTATAACCAACACATACAAGTAGTTAAGACTGATGGTTTGAGATTAGGTAAGGTAAGGTACCGTTGGTTATAGCCCAGCTGACCGCAAAGGACCATATCAGGGCTGTCACCACGTTGAAGTCAACTGGCAAGTCTTACGTTCACACAACCCTTTAAAATGCACCTTTTAAAACACACAGAGAAAGGAAAACATCTGTCCACTGTAAAATCTCAGATCAGATCAAAAGTGTTAATTTCTTTCACAAATCCAAAGGTGGAACATCTCTCAACAAGGTTTTCCATGGAGCCTGCAGTAAAATGTTTATGTCTCATTTTATGTCTCACATCATGCAAGTCCCAACACTTTAAAAGAATATGTTTCATCGTTAGCGGTACATGCGATGGTAGACACCATGGAGCTTCTTCCCTCTTTGAAAGATGAGAATGAGTTAAAAACGATTGAACACTCTGCAGCCTGCATAAACTGTTTCTTCTTTGCGACCACCAGAGGCAGATGAGAGGAACTCTTTTAGGTTTGGATGGATCTGGAAAAGTTTGTCATCCATCTATGTATTCCAGTCCTCCTGCCAGAGGTCTCTGATATAAACATCAACTTTCGGTTTCAGATCTGAACAGGTGACAGATATGTTGGACAGTTTCTTGGTTGTGGAATTATTCGCCAAAAGATCAGCCATTGCATTTCCCCGAATGCCAACATGACTGGGAAACCCAAGCAAGAACAATGTTG
>JADBJO010023661.1:12500-15000 GCA_016801955.1 Conus betulinus | reverse complement strand
GTCGACACGATTTGAAATAAAACCACAATTTGAAATAAAATCACCAAAGTGTTTGAGTGCAACCATTCAGGACAAAATGGCACTGTACAAAATACTACCATGCACGACAAAACCCACTGGACAAAATAACACCTATGAGGACAAAAACCTACTGGACGAAACACTACCAACGCAGGACAAAAGTCCACTAGACAAAAGACCACCCCCAAAGGGCAACACACACACACACACACACACACACACACACACACACACACACACACACACACACACACACACTGGACAAAACAAGTGTTTGTACACACCCATTCAGGACCAAACCCACTTGCCAAAACACTACCCATGCAGGACAAAAGCCCACTACACAAAATACCACCCATGAAGTACAAAATTCCACTAGAAAAAAAAGTCTTTCAGCAGACTTTTGAAGGACGAGGATACACCAGACAAAACACTACCGACGGGATTTGAAATAATCATTTCAAAACGTGTCGAGTTTATTTCAAAACGCGTTGGTGTGTGTCGACACGTTTTGAAAAAACGACGCGATTTGAAATAATTATTTCAAAACGTGTCGAGTTTATATCGAAACGCGTTGGCATGTGTCGACACATTTTGAAATAAAAACCGCAACTTGAAATTAATTCACCAAAGTGTTTGAGTACAACTATTGAGGACAAAAAACCCACTGGACAAACACAACCCATGCTGGACAAAACACAGCCGGACAAAATACCACGTATTATGACAAAACTCTACTGGACGAAACACTACCCACGCAGGACAAAAGCCTACTAGACAAAAGACCACAAAAGACAGAAAGAAAAGACTGGACAAAACAAGTGCTTATGCACACCCATTCAGGACCAAACGCACTGGGCAAATTACTACCCATGCAGGATAAAAGCCCAGTAAAAATATCACACATATGAAGTACAAAACCCACTAGGCAAAAACAAGTCTTTGTGCAGACTTATGAAGAACGTGGAGACACCAGACAAAACACTACCGACGCGATTTGGAAATAATTATTTCAAAACATGTCGAGTCTATTTCAAAACGTGTTAGTGTGTGTTGACACGTTTTGAAATAACGACGCGAATAACCCACTAGACAAAACACTACCCATGCAGAACAAAACACCACTGGACAAAATACCACATATGACGACAAAACCCTACTGGACAAAACACTCCCCACACAGGACAAAAGCCCACTAGACAAAGACCACCCCTAAAGGACAACAACAAAGAAGAAAAAAAAGAAACTGGACATAACAAGTGTTTGTGTACACCCATTCAGGACCATACCCACTTGACAAAACACTACCCATGCAGGACTAAAGCCCACTACAGAAAATACCACCTATGAAGGACAAAAATCCACTACACAAAACAAAGTGTTTGTGTAGTATTGTTATGGTCGAAGACACGCCAGACAAAACACTACTGGCACGATTTGAAATAATAATTTCAAAACGTGTCGAGTTTTATTTCAAAAACGCGTTGGTGTGTGTCAACAGGTTTTGAAATAAAACTGCAATTTGAAATAAATTCACCAAAGTCTTTGAGTTCAACATTTAGGACAAAATCCAACTGAACAATTCACTACCCATGCAAAACCCAATGAACAAAAGACCACGTATGAGGACAAAAAACCTACAAGACAAAAGACTACCCACGCAGGGCAAAGCCCACTAGAGAAAAGATCACCCCTAAAGGAGAAAAAATACCACTGGACAAAACAAGTGTTTGTGGATATCCATTCGGGACCTAACCCACTGGACAAAACACTGCCCATGCAGGACAAAAGCCCACTACACAAAATATCACCTATGAAGGACAACAACCCACAAGACAAAACAAGTCTTTGTGCAGACTTATGAAGGACGAGGAGACACCATGCAAAACACTATCGATGCCATTTGAAATAATTATTCAAAACGTGTCGAGTATATTTCAAAACGCGTTGGTGTGTGGCAACACGTTTTGAAATAACGACGCAATTTGAAATAATTTCACCACATTGTTGAGTACAACCATTCAGGATAAAAACCCACTGGAAAAAACCACTATGAATGCAGGACAAAACACCACTGGACAAAATACCACGTACAAGGACAAAAAAACTGAACAAACAAAACACTACCCATACAGGACAAAAGCCCACTAGACAAAAGACCACCCCTAAAGGACAACAAATAAAGCACTGGACAAAACAAGTGTTTGTGCACACCCATTCAGGACCAAACCCCACTGGACAAAACACTACCAATGCAGGACAAAAGCCCCACTTCACAAAATACCCACCCATGAAGGACAAAAATCCACTAGAGAAAACAAACTCTTGTGCAGTATCTTTTAAGGGCGAAGAGACACCGGACAAAACACTACTGACGCGATTTGAAATAATTATTTCAAAACGTGTCGAGTTTATTTTAAAACGCGTAGGTGTGTGTCGACACGTTTTGAAATTAAACCGCAATTTCAAATAAATTCAC
>JADBJO010023661.1:0-7500 GCA_016801955.1 Conus betulinus | reverse complement strand
TTATCTTAATTTTCAACGTTTTTCGTTTTAACTACAGTTTGAACGACTGGACAACGCATTCTTTTAACAACAGGCACACAGTAAATCCACTACTTATAAACACCAAGGCAAGACAATTTGACACAAATGAAATATATAGTGCAATGGGCAATCCCAGCTGCATGGAAACAAAAACACATGTCATGTGTTGCACTTTCTTTTAATAAATCAGGTGTTACATATTATTCTGCACACGTAGCAGTTTCAGGAAACGGACTTCTTGTTCTCTGCGCCGTTTCTCCAGAATGATATTCAGAGGGTAGAGGCAACGGGACTGTTGATTGTTCTCTGCGCTTTCTCCAGAATGATATTCAAAGTGTAGAGGAACGGATTGAGCGCTGAATTTAGAGGCAGCACAAAAATGGCCATTCCCACGTTGACCTCCCCTGGAATGACAACATCCCTGGCAGCCAGGATCCCACATAGACCAATTGGAAACCAGCATAGAAAATCAGACACAGCAACTGACAGGAGACGCCTGGCGATGGTTGCTTCCTTGGACTGTGTATTTTCAGTGCCTACGTCTTTGGTCTTTGGTAATTGATTAGCTATAACGTTACTCCTCACTGTCCAGAAAATGAGACACTGACCCACACCAATCATGAGAAAGAGGATTAGGTTGCAGACGATCATGATACTGAAGGAGTAAATGTGACCAGGGAAGTCAGCTCTGGTGACTGGCAGTGGAATACAGATCCCTGTCTGGTGGAAAAACTCCCCAGTGTGAAGTCACCGGGAGCAGAGGCACAGTGGCCATTATTAATCCCAGTGTCCACATGATGGCACAGGCTATAGAAGCTGATCTACTTCCAAACCGGATCTGACTGAAAGGAAACCGGAGCACAAGGAATCGATCCAAAGTGATCAAACAGATGAGGAATGCTGATGCCTCACTTGATAACAAGGACATGAACCCGGCAGTACGACAACCAACACTCTCTTTCCATGCCGTGTCATTCCAAATATAGGTGCCAGTGTAAATCCGGTCTGCTACACCTATGAAAACTAAATACACTCCCATAAAGAAGTCAGACACACACAGATGAAGAACAAATATCACAAAAACTAGTCTTGATTGTTTTTGACAAGAAAGAGATTCGGTAGACAAACCCCCCAAAGTTTCCCAGAACAGCCAGCACAGCAAATACACCCAGAGCACAACGGTAAGCCACAGATTTCAACAAGTCATCACACGAAGAGATTTCATCAGATGGGGCCGAACACTCTCCTCGAAAACTGTCTGGTAAAACAAACTGGGCAACACAATTTGAAGTTGTCGGCAGACACATACATGAGCTTTGTCATTTGTTTCATGAAATCTGGAGTGAAATAATTCACAGGACAACCTTGTAAGTCTAAAGTGTGAAGATCAGGAAACAATCCATTCTCCTGCAGTATCTTGATGTCACCCCATGACAAATCAACAACTTGCAACTTTGGCATAAAAGCTGACAAGGTGGTCATATTTAAGGAATTAGCTAGCGAATGGGAACTATTTAAGATCGCAAGAGACGGATGTGCGTACTGATTCTGGACATATGAAACACTGCCAGACATAGGATTACCTGCCAGATTTAATATCCTAAGTTGAGGCATTCCAACAAGGTGGCTAAAGTTGATAGAATGAAGTTGATTCCAACTAAGATCCAGGCTGTGAAGATTGAGTAAGTCACTGCTGATAAAGTGCTGTTAACTCCTTTAGTCCACACGCCCTGTACGCCCAGGTGGATCAGCAAGGTGTTATGAGTGACATCACTTACATGCATTCCACTACTAGATGCTTCAAGGTACCGTAGCTGAGGGTAAGAGCTGAGAGTAGATGTGTAATTGCAGAAGAAAGCAAAACCATGGCACACACATGAGTCAGGACAATCGATGTCGCATATCAGTTCGTCATCGTAAAGTGGCACTGTGGTAGACCATCACACAGGTGGTTCACGTGCACACAGACTGTTTTATCGCTGTCACGGCATCGATAAAAACCCTGGGCACGTCTTATAATTCCGACAGTCAACTTCGTCCTCATGACCCGGGCAGTCAATCATGTCGTTACATCTGACATAGACAGGGAGACAGTAGCCGTCATCGTGACACTGGAAATGAGTGTCTGGGCACTGCGTGTTGATTCCTGGTAAAGGTACCATGCTGAATCCTCCAGGTCTGTCAAAGTGATAAGAGCTGGGGGCTTTACCTGTCCGAAGCTGTAGTGTGCCTCACAGTCAGCCTCGTCGTAGTTTGTGATGCAGTCCATGAACCCATTACATCGTTTCCGAACATCTACACACTAAAGACAAAACAACAAGCACAGGTCTGACAACACTGAACCACTCTAATTCTGACTAACAGTAGCAGAAAGATAGACTGCCATATGTGCTCAACATGGAAAGCTGCCAGCAACAGCAGCACTGAGCTCTTTCCATTGGCTGCAATACGCACGTGACAACAAAAGTAGTAGGGCGATGCCAGCGACGTGTGCGATCTTATCGCAGTGTTTCTAACCTTCAATTACCTCAACTTAGTGCAAAACGTCACAGAGGGCAACGATTTGTCAACATGATGCGTTGCTCTTTATTACTTTTTTTTAAAAACATCACACAAATAATGTTAGTGGCTTATCGTTCTTCGTTTTTGCTGTCCTAAATGTTATTGGAGGTGGCCTACTCAAAAACTTCTATTTTCTACAAATCCGCTGATACACATGCATACCAAGACTACACATCCTCTCACCACCCATACACTTAAGGCAGCATTCCATACTCTCTCAAATTGTCTGTCTTCGCAGAGTTTTCTCCAGCGAAAAAAGACTTTACTTTACAAGCAGCCAAAATGTCAGAATTTTTTCACAACCCGTGGATACCCCAGTTCCATCATCAACAAAGCTAGCAGCCACACCAAAGTCATATCAGAATATCTGCTCTGGAAACCCAGCATCCAAAGGAGACAAACAGGCATACCATCTTCCTCCTCCTCCACCCACGCAACCTCCCGATCTGCAGGATTCTCAAATCCAATTGGCACATTGTACAAAAAACACAAGCCCATCTTCCATATCAGACCCATGATCACGTTCAAACATGATAAAAATCTAAACATCTTCTCATGCGGTCCAAACTGAACATAATCCCCATACCTACACCACCAGGCACTCACCCTGCTCAAAACCTAATGCTAAATCTGCCCCCTCACCAAACCACACACTATCCTACAGGGACCCAGAGACTCCACCATTAAACACACATTTTCCTGTCAGAGCCGCAACATCTCATACGCTACCCAATGCCAGCTGTGTGGCAAGGTCTGTATAGGTGAAACATCCCGAAACACTTGAGACACGCATCTCTGAACACCTGGCTGACATCCAACACCACCACTGACCCAAACCCGTTGCCCTACATTTCAACCACTCCTAACACAACATCAACCATGTGAAAGTCTTGGCACTCTGGCAATCACAGAGTGACAACTTTGAACGCACTACACAAGAGACCCATCTCATTGCTAAACTGGGTATGCTACAGCCCCAAGACATCAACATACAATAGTAACACAAATATGCATACTCACCATTTCAGCACCAGTTGGCTTTATCTTCCACCAACACACACGCATACATATACACATACATGCACACCACCACCATTACCCCACTCCCCACTTCATGTATATATATATATATATATATATATATATATATATATATATATATATATATATATATATATATATATTAGGCCATATATAACACCGGCAGTAGGCGACCCAAAACCATCCTGAGGAGAGCCAGCGTTCGAAACAGATCTGTTGATTTTAAAACTTCCTTTTACCATACTATTTTAACAGATATATATATATATATATATATATATATATATATATATATATATATATATATATATATATACATGCAGTTTGGACCGCATGAGAAGATGTTTAGATTTTTATCATGTTTGAACGTGATCATGGGTCTGATATGGAAGATGGGCTTGTGTTTTTGTACAATGTGCCAACTGGATTTGAGAATCCTGCAGAATACTACTAAAACAATCAAGAATACTACTAAAACGCCTAATAAAATTCTTAAAGTGCTCAACCCCTTGGGGAGCAAACATCTGTTAAAAATAGTATGGTAAAAGGAATTTTAAAATCAAACAGATCTGTTTCGAGCGCTGGCTCTCCTCAGGATGGTTTTGGGTCGCCTACTGCCGGTGTTATATGGCCTAATGTCACTGTTTGCACGTGCAGATTGGCTGCACGTGTTGTTCGGTTTTTTAGGTTGTTTACAGTTCAGGGTGCGTTTGCTGACAACGATTTCCATTTGTGCCTGCAGTTGTTTACTATTTCTACTTTAGTATTTAGGGTTGCTAAGTATGGTTTTGCATAGTATTAACCATTTTTCTGTTGAACATAGGTTGCATCTTTTTGAAATGTTATTGTATGGTGATGCCCTTTTTATGATTTTCCAGGATATGTTATAGTTTATTTTTTTGTCTTTAAGTCTCCAAATATATTTGCTCAGTACTGTTTGGTTTTTTTGTATTTTTCTTTGTTGAATGACTGTTTATGGTTTGCATATCTGGTTTTGAAGTGATTTTCAGTGATCCCTATGTATGTTTCTTTTTCATTTTCCGATGTCACAGTGGCTTGGTATACAATTTTGTTACTGAGTCATTCGTTGCTTAAGGGACACTGTTCTTTTGTAGTACAATTGCAGGATTTCCTTTCTTCACCCTTCTTTGCTGTGTTGCTTTTCATTTGTGTTGGATGAATCAGTTATTTTTAAGGTTAGGCATGCATGAATATGATAGTTTGATGGCGTTCTTGTTGAATATTTTGGACAATTTGTGTTCTTTTGGGGAAGGATTCTGTCAAAAGTTTTTAAAAATTCTTTCCCCACGTTTGTTTTTACTCGTCCATCATATGGAGGGTTGTACCATGTGATTTTCCTTTTCCTGCTTTTTTTGTTTTTGTTCATGTTGTTATCTGGGTTGTATTGTAGTTTGTAGCTGTAACCACTTTTTTGCAATGCCTCTTGGTATTCTGCTGCTGCGTTGTTGAATACTCTTTCATTATGTGACAGATTAGATAATCTCTTGTTTATGCCATTGGGTATTGTTTTTATATAGATGGTGGGTAGTTGCTATTGATGTTTACATAAATGGGTGTGTCATTAGGTTTCTTGTATTGTTTATATATATGTAGTTGTTGAGGTCAAGTGTTATGTCTAAGTAGTTCACTACCTTTTGTTTGCTTCGATGGTGATTTTTAAGTTATGGTTTTGGAAAATTTTGCATAGTTCTTTTTTCTTGTTTTCGATGGTTCTTGGATTGTTGTTTAGCGCGGCGAGGCCGTCGTCTCTGTATAGTCCGACTTGCTTTCCGAGTTGTTTTTGGATGTGGATAGCATGAACAGTCCGACCAGTTCGCATGTTTCGGCACCGTCATACAATCCCATGGTCACATCAAATGTTGAGTTTTGTATTCGTTTTCTTGATCCATGTTTCATTTCTGCTGTAGAGTAAAGTTTTCTTGGTGTGAAGAATGATTTCCATTTCTGACCCTGTTATGTCTGTGTGTTTATTAGCAAATTTCAGAGCTTTAGTGAGTAGCTCTTCATCTATGGATGGGTAGAAGTCTACTATGTCGAATGTGATGAATACTGTGTTCTTCTGTTTGTTAAGATTTTTGAACCATTGGATAACTTCATATGTGTTCTTCCAGAGGTTGTATTCTGTGTTGATTTTATGTTTTTTATGGCTTTTTCTAGGATTTTCTTACTTATTTTGCCCAGTTCAGATTTAGATGGGTTTATTCGTCTACATGTTGGGTTGTTGTGGAAATTGGGTTTATGGTCTTTAAGAGTTATGAAGGCTTCTTTATTGCTGTTGTTTCCACCCTGTCACCTAGATCCATGTGGTGTACGAGTTCTTTTTCTTTTTTTCGGATGTTGTTGTGTATGGTTTTATCAGCTTTTTTGTAGTTTTTCAAAATGTTTTTAACAAGAAGTTGTGAGTACTCATTTGGTTCCATTTTGTAGTAATTACTGGTTTTGTCAGCCTTCACGAATATTTTGTTGTCATTTTGTATTTGTTTCCTCGAAAGATTTCATTTCATCTATGGCTGGTGGAGATCGCCATGATTTGAAGCCATATGTGTTTTTTGTCCTTTTTTGCATTCGGGTTCAGGAAGAAAAACGCTTTCATCTCATGTTTCGTACGAATTTTTTCAGTTGTTCTATTAATCTTTTTAAGTAGAATTGCGGGTTGGAGAATGGTATATACTATGCAAACCATACTTAGCAACCCTAAATACTAAAGTAGAAATAGTAAACAACTGCAGGCACAAATGGAAATCGTTGTCAGCAAACGCACCCTGAACTGTAAGCAACCTAAAAAACCGAACAACAACACGTGCAGCCAATCCGCACGTGCAAACAGTGACATTAGGCCATATAACACTGTAGGCGACCCAAAACCATCCTGAGGAGAGCCAGCGCTTGAAACAGATCTGTTGATTTTAAAACTTCCTTTACCCATACTATTTTAATATATATATATATTTATCTATTTCATTTCAGTTTGTTTATTTAAAGCCTACACCAAACTTGATTAGCATTACCCACCCACCCCCACATACAACTACCCACACATAACTACTATCATCACCATCACCACCCATTAAAGTCATTTATTTATTGATTGATTCATGATTTTTTTTTTAATTTGTCCTCTACTGAGCACTATTATCTATCCACCTGTTAATCACTACCATCACTAATGCATCATGCTATTCTATAAAACAAGCTAAAAACCTCACTGTTTCACACCCTCCCCTCCTCCCCCCCTCCTCCCCCCCCCCCCCCCCCCCCCCCCCCCCCACCACACATTTTCCTCTCCCATGATCCCCTCATGGGTGCCCAGTTTCTGTCCAGCGGGACATTTTGAATGCGTGCAGACCATGTGTAGATAAGTGGCTACTCGTTCTTGGTTTTACTGTTCTAAATGTTATGTGTTTCGGCTTGAAGAAGATCCAAGAGGTCGAAATGCATTGTGTCTGGTCCTGTGCTATGTTTATCTGTGTCCTTGGCGGTAACTACCCCCTCTCTCTTTTTCATTACACAAATATAAATAAATAGGTAAATGAAATCTGAGAATATAATAAACAGATAAAACAAAATGACTAAAAATGTGAACGTGAATGAGCATGGTTGGATAAAGCTTGTTTTCAAGCCTGTGTTGCCAGAGCCATAAACCTGTGTACAACAGCAAAGGCTATATATGCCTTGCATCTCTCTCTCTCTCTCTCTCTCCTTCTCTCTCTCTCTCTCTCTCTCTCTCTCTCTCTCTCTCTCTCTCTCTCAGATCATCTCACAGTGGCCATATCACGCTTTAGGGAGCTCACTTGAAGATGTTAATATTCCTTTGTTAATTACTGTTTTCATTGGTAACCTTTTGGAAGTAATAGA
>JADBJO010023660.1:25000-26247 GCA_016801955.1 Conus betulinus | reverse complement strand
GTTTGCCTTTTCCGTCCTTTCATCCTTCCGTTCCTGTATACTTTCTTTCCTTCCTTCCTTTCGTTTTTTCTTTCTCCTCCTTCCTTCCTTCCTTCCGATGTGTCATTTTGTGCGCTTACGTTAACGCATTTTTTGGGGGAGGGGGATGGGTCACTGGTGATGAGAAGATAAATTCCACAATATGCATTGCCTTGTTTGATTGTACTGGGGACTTGTGTACATACATGTCCCTTCTTTCTTTTATATCATATCATTCATCCATCCATCCATACATCCATCCATCTGTCCATCCATCCATTCATTCATTCATTTTTTTCCCCCCTTCACTCTGTCTCTTCTGTCTCTGTCTCTGTCTGTCTGTCTGTCTGTCTGTCTGCTCTCTCTCTCTCTCTCTCTCTCTCTCTCTCTCCTCTCTCTCTCTCTCTCTCTCTCTCTCTCTCTCCTGGCGGATCTATGACGAAAATTTGTTCCGTTAAAATATGATCGACGTCCAGCGCCTTTCAGTTTAGTCTGTCTTCTGTCGTCGTCACGAAATGATAATGTGACACGGAACCTTTGCTTTATATCTGTACGAGGTCTTTAAAAGGAAGAGTGATTTGGCATCAGTAATGCATTTGTTTGTGAATGTTTATACTATATTTTTTTTGTGATAGCTTACCTTGTTTGATTATGCTCATTATTACTCACCCTCCTTCAAATGGGGCTGTGGCCTTTTCTTGAACAAAAATATTGTTGTCGTTATCGTACTCTCTCTCCTCTCTCTCTCTCTCCTCTCTCTCTCTCTCTCTCTCTCTCTCTCTCTCTCTCTCTCTCTCTCTCCTCTCTCTACCATTCTCTCTTCCCCATCCTCCTCTGACCTCTCTCTCCAGTAGTTTTGTTTGTGTTTGTAAGTTTCCTTTGTTTTACAAACCACCCCCCTATCTCATTAGTGCTTTCATGGATAGTTTTGCTTATCATTGTAGAATTAGATTACCATGTTGCCCTATGTAGATCTTAGAACTGTCAGTCATGACCGACATATGTATGTGCTGAAATAATGTATGCATGACAAGGACGATTGTAAGACTAGGCTTTGGCCTAACATCTCCGTCCTTGTGTATTACAGATCAGTTAATCAATCAATGTAATCAAATCAATCAATCAATCGATCAATCTCTCTCTCTCTCTCTCTCTCTTCTCTCTCTCTCTCTCTCTCTCTCTCTCCTCTCTCCCTCCCTCCTCCTCCCTCTCTCTCTCTCTCTCTCTCT